>JAGXCT010035548.1:0-91471 GCA_022495035.1 Philopotamus ludificatus | reverse complement strand
TTTATATTATATTTTGTATTTGTTACAGTACAAAAACTCAGCAATTCTGTCGAAATGAATATAGTTTAACTGGTTTATGTAATCGAGCTTCCTGCCCTTTAGCCAATAGTAAATATGCCACTGTCCGTGAAGAAAAGGGTATTATTTATTTATTTATGAAAACTGCAGAAAGGTGTGTATTTATTAATTTTAATACAATCATAGTATTTTAATACATATTAATTCCAGGGATAAAAGTAATTGTTTTTGTGTTATTTTAGATCAATGTTTCCTAGTAAAACATGGGAAAAAGTAAAGCTATCTAGAAATTTTGATAAAGCCATATACCAAATAAATGAAAATCTACTTTACTGGCCAGGATTCGTCAGATCAAAATGTAAACAGAGATTAGTGAAAATCACTCAATATCTTATACGTATGAGAAAAATTAAATTGAGAAGGGTGTAAGTATTTTTCGTGTATTTAATGAAATTTATAAAATACAAGTTATTTGTCATTAGGAATTATTAATTTTATAATAAATTATTTCAGCAAACAATTAGTGCCTATTCAACGTAAAATCGAAAGAAGAGAACGTCGTAGAGAAGAAAAGGCTTTAGTTGCAGCGAGGCTAGATAATGCTATAGAGAAGCAATTATTGGACAGATTGAAGAAGGGAACGGTGTGTTTCATTTTAAAAAAAAAATATTTTTTATCTTGAGTATTTCGTAACCAAGATTAACACATTAACTATGGGGGACGTGTAATCTGCATCATTAGTGGCTTCGCAGTTGGCGGAGGCGACGTGGTTTCCTGAATTTTTGAAGCATGTTTGTTTACATGCTCGTACAAAAATATACATAGTTCTTTTTGATATACTTACAGTTGACGATTAAGATAATCAACAAGGTTTTTTTTAAATAACAGTGGACATACCCTTTTTTACGTTTATGAAAGGACTAATAAAAAAAAAAGGTAATTAGAAGGAAAAGTGTAACCTGGGCACGTAAACACGTGTTTCACTGTATAAAATAAAACTGCTTATTTATCTCTAGATTATATAGGTCACAAAAATGGGTAAAACTAACAGCTGTTGTGGATAATGGAGTTTATAATATTATTATGATATTTCAATTACACAAACCAACGATACTCTATATTCACCATCCAACTTTGAAAACACCAAGTTCAATCCAGCTCGTTTCTCAAATTGTTTAGTGACCCTATGCTGTAAAGTATTAATATTTTTTTGCATTTACGTAATATTTTGCATTTACATAAGTAGTTCAATATGTTGAATAATTAATAAGTTATGGTTTTTTGCAAATCGCATGGTTGACCGTGATTTGCCCCATAGGCAATACGTTAGTACTTTCGGAGCTGGGGTTGTGTCCTTTTAAAATAAGTATAAATAGTAACTCTCCGTTTTCGATGGGAAATCCACAATTCCTTGTATGCTCCCATATTTATTATTTTTTTCCATAATTTGTGAGGACGTGTCTGTTTTTCACTAATTTTTATATTTAATATTTCCAGTATAATGAAATTTACAATTTCCCACAAATGGCGTTTGATCATGCATTACAAGCCGAAGAAATATCTGGGGAGAGTGATATTGATGATGAAGAATCAGAAAAGGAAGAAATGGAAATTGAACCAGAAATGGAGAAACAATTGAGACGAAAAGTCACAAATGAATTTGTAGAAGCAGATAGCGATATGGAATCTGATGAGGTTTGTACATTTATATGTTTACATATTTTATATTAGATTTAATATTTACTATTTTGTTATTAATTACAGGAGAGTGACTCGGGCAAAAAGGAGCCAGCGGACTTAGATAGTGATTTCGAGTCAGAGACATCAGATATAGAAGTAAGTCGTGTAAAAATATGTGTATAATACAATGTTTTATGGAAATCTGAAAGAATTTATAATAATTCGTTGTTTGTACAGGATACCGTCACGAAATTGCAGAGTAAGAAGGACAAATTGAAAGACACTGTGAAGAAACCTCGTGTTGAAGTAGAATATGAAATGGAACCAGTAACACCTAGACGACGATTAAAAAATTAATATGAAAATTCCGTTGTACTGTTTAAATTATATTTTTAATCTGATTAAATATATTTGTACAAATATGTGTTTTAATTAATTTTACATTTTATTACCATAATTTGGAATCCGAATAACCTAGCCATGCCGATTAGCTTAATTGTAATCGAAAAAAATAAAAACAATATTCACGGGTGCGATGTTTATTATCACTCGCGTCCGTTTCTAGGTCCCAATTGGCAGTCGGGCTACCGACGACATGTCCTTAATCTGCGTCGGGACATTGCCAAGTGTGTGTGTTATTTACGTGTCGTATTGATTAGCTATAAAATTCAAAATATCTACTTAATTAAGAAGCATGCCATGAATAACTATTTTTATTCTTAAAAGACTCCATTTCATGAAATGCTTGGAGTCTATTTTCCATAGTAAATAAACCCTCTTCGGACGACGTGGTTGGTTTCGAGCCGCCTTGATGGATTGGTTAAACATCACAAATGACAAATAAATTAAGAAATATATTAATTTTGAATATTGCGGGTATATTTTAAATTCGGAAAAATGTTTCAATTGCTACTTATCTATTCTATTAGAAAGAAGATGGGTGATTAATGTGTAAATAGCAGGCATAAAGATTTTATTTCTTCTAGTGGATCAATTTAAATCTCAAAATCAAATTAATCGAGATGATGATTACATTCGTTTTGATAAAATTATTTTCATTGAAAAAATAAAGCAGTGTCGAGTTGGATGTCTGTAAAAAAGAATTATGATAACAATTTGAGAAGTGTATTTTTATGTCAGTATTTTCAAGTTTAAATTTTAATGTTAATATTTGTGACATTTATTTGTGCGCGCGCATTTCCTAAACTAAGAAGCCTGAATATAAAAGACTACCTGTTGCAACAGACGTAAAAGCAAAGTAGAGCCAAAGCTTTATTCAGTAGCCTGATAACTTTACTAGAGGAATGTTTGAATTCTGGACACTAAAAAATAGTTATTCAAAGTAGTGTTTTACTGACTACCCAACAATAAATGTCATTTTTTAAAATCATTGCAACTGATTAAATACAATGTTATGAAAAACAAATACGGAAATGATTGGAAAACAATCGAATAATATTAGTCGATTGAAGTTGTGAATAAGTCAAGATCAAGATGAGCGGGGATGCCAATCAGCTCTGGGTACATCTCAGCGGGTTTGCCGATGGAAATGTATTTGCTATATATCCCAAGATTCTGGAAGAAATATTTTTACAAGAGGAACAAAGTCGTGACGAGGAACCAAAACACGATATCGAAAGTGTAACCTTACCGAGCGATATGGAATGGAGATTAAAAGTATATTTTCGACTGGTAGAGAAGCAGAGAGAGATGGACGAGTAAGTCAATATATGTATATTATATGTAATATAATTATTACAATCATATTAATTCATTTGACGGGTAAAAGTTATAGTAGCTTACACGGCACCTAGAAAAATCGTAATTTAATCGCGTTTTAACGTATTTTAATTATAAATAATGTTTTTTTTAATCAAGTTGTAATCTTATAATTGTGAAAAAGTTGTGTCAGATTGTTTTTATACAATTTGAACGAATTCATTCTAAAAATCGGCTAATCTATTCATATTTCGGTACATTTTATTTAGGTGGATGTTAAAAAAATATGATTATTTTATTTATGACTAAATGATTCAAATGAAATTCAGACGAAGAGTAAAATGGGCAAAGCCCAAAAAGCTCGTACGTGTATATATGATGATATATAGGATGATAACGATGACCCAAGGTTTAATTGGTATTTAAATTATGTTATGTAAATGATTTTCTTGATAAATAATTTATTATATTATTTTTGAGATTGTTTAGTTTCATTTATTCGGCTTTGCTTCATATAATCAAGAAATTTTTTGAAAAAATTAAAATCCGAGTGGTTTTTTATTTATTTATTTGATTACGATGGATGAATAGATGGATAACAGAAAAATTCCAAAGTACCATTCATCCATATAAAAATTTGATAAATATTCGATGAACATTCCAATGTCTCATGCAATGGGAATGAGTCTCTTACACTAATATTCCCCCAAGTGCTAAACCACGACACAGGTTAATTTTTAATATTATTTCAGTTGGATTGAAATTTATATTATTTGTTTTATAAATATTTATTCAACGAACGATAGATAGCATTAAATTAATTAATTTCAACGCGCCAAACAAGCTACACATTTTTTTTTAAAAAGCATGCAGAGGTAATGGGCGTCTTCCTCTTACATGCCCCCTGGCCAGTGTTATAAAGAATTATCTGAATTCATAGTTTCGTCGGACACCTATCCGACTACTAACTTAGCTCAGTCGCGGTTAACTTGCATTATGGAAATATATGCAAATCTACAAGCCATAACACCAGTTATAGCTTTAATGTTTACCTTCGAATAATGAAAGCTTTTTTTAAAAACACATAAAACCATTATTATATAGATAGCATATATAGACAACACTTTAGATAATCCAGCCTAATTGTAGGGAGGGACCGTTCGGATAATCTTAAAACACCGATAATTTTGATTATTATTTATTTCATTTTAAAATATAACTACATAGACATTACTAAAAGAGTCTTTTATTTTAACATGGTTAATATTTATTAATAAAATCTATAATCTTGGTTTACTCACAAGAATCTTTTAACGATTTTCTAATTTCATTTCGAATATTACAAAGTCATCCAGATATTTGAATCCCCATTGGTCGATGTGCTCTAATAAAATGCTAACAAAAGTCATTGCTGTGTTGTGACTTATACGATTGATCATTTATACTTCTTCATTTGCCTCCCCATTATCTCTCTTATACATTGAAAACCCGAAATACATTAATTATATTCTAAACACTCAATGTTTTCTCTATGGTAATGTACAAAGTCTTGCAAATATGCTATTGGCTCACATATTTTAGAAATATAACTCGTTTCGCTCTCATTAGAATTAAAAATGTTTCATCATTTTGTAACATTTTCCTTCATCATTGAACAATAAAGTGACTAAATTTGACAACGGTGACACAACCCTAAAGTCCTACCTTTAAGTCTGAATATTTTTTTTTTGTCATTGATGCACAAATCATCTCGACATCAAATGTAGAGAGACGAGGTTACATTTATTCATATACAAGAATATAATATTAACTATAATATGAAAACATAACCAAGATTAGGAAACTTATAGTTAGTATATTAGTAAAAACAATTAGAGATACTGACAACGTTTCACACAATGACTGATACGTGTATTTAGGATTATAAAACAAAATTAACTATACATAAAGAAAATAAATATTTGTAATGATAAATCAAACTCAAATTGTTTTAATCTAAATACTATTTCAAAGAAAAAAATATTGTATATAACTCGAAGGCGACATGGACTCTTGCATGGTGCAATATTATGGGATATAATTAAGGAACATACAAATTAAAAAAATAATATCAGGCATGGATTGAATAAAACATATTCATATTTGAGTTCTATGACCCAGAGGAAGAACGGTTCGTCTCGTAAGAGTCGGTGTCTGATGATTGAACGAGAATTATTGCCTTTTTTTGTATGAAAGTTGAGTAATTTCTTGTATTGCAATTAATCAGTTCTTCATCTTGGTTACAAAGGATTTTAAGGAGGCCAGTACGGTAATTTCGGTCATTTAAAAAATAATCACTTGATCAATGCGTCGAATTAAAGAAATTACATGAGTTGGTAAAAATTGGATGACAAGCATTTTCTAATAACATCACTGTTTTATGTGGCAATTTCTTTTTAAAAAAATCTCTCAGTTCTGGAATCTTCATTTAATTTTAAACCAAACTTCAAAGATCCATATATCCATCCACGCCCCTCTTTAGATAACAATCAACTAGATGCTTTTTATTTTTTCTCTTTAAATGAACTAGGTTATAGTTCTTTTTCAATCACCAAAAGTTTAATATTATGAATTTCACATGCGTTCTTAAGCAGCTTGGGCTTCTATAGGTTCCTTTTCGAAACTTTAATTTTAAATTTATTATATTAATGCACGGATTAAATGTACATAGTTGATGTACTGTATATATTTTTGAACAATGAAAAATAAAATCCTAAAATTCGTAGAAAATCGACAAAATCGTCGTATTGACACTGTCACAAATCTTAAATTTTTTTTTTAAATGAAACAGAGTAACAATAAATAATAGAATATAATGGGATAGAGAAAAATATAATTTTTAGCACATATTATTCTTGGAGGTTTGAGATCAATTAAAGATTAAAAAAAAACGCTGCGATTGTCATAAATAATGGCTAAAAAACGAATAAAAATTCTTTCTTATAAGGGTTACTTAACGTCAGAACTCAAATTACGATTATAATTTTTAAGCTTATCCAAAAGCATGAAACGAGGCGAGCTCCAGATGAAGCATTTAATTTCTTAAATTAGGCTAAATGACACGAATCACTTCTTTTCATAATTTATTATTAAAACTAATTAAAAAATATACACAATAGACGTGATTTTTTTTACTAAAAAGCTCGTTGCTGAAAATAAACTAGTTAAACTATATTTCTTGTTTCAACGGAGACCCTAAAATTTCAATTACTCGTCGTCACACTTCTAGAAAAAACAAACAAAAGTCATTATTTATTTGTGAATTCGGGTATATCGTGAAAACGTCCACATTAGCAACGGCGAAATGATAAGTTTTGAAACCGCGAATTCTTATTACTTATTACTTATCGCCTGGTGTGATGCCCGCTTCTCACGCACGACACCAGTTGCCGACCCAGCAGTGGTGGTTGCTGCCTTCTGGCACCAGCCTCGTCGCACTCTGCAGAGCCGCCAGTAATATCCACCTCACGTGCCGCTATAGATAAAATTTGTCGTTTCTAAATCATTCCGATGCTATTATGAACAAACAATTTCACAGTTGAATAAAAATAGTTGAGAATTTACTTTTGTCCAAATTATTGTTTATTAGCGGGCCAAATTGCTTCATTTGTGGGAATCATATGTATCGCACGCAAATATAATTTGCGTATGGTTTAATGATGATGATGATGAATGTTTCTAATTTTATTGCCGTTGTTGTAAACTTGTAAATGCTAAGACAGTCGTTAAACGTTTTGCTGAAAAATGGCGAGTCTTAGGAAAATGCGTTGATCAATATTACAGAAAAAATAAATAAAAATATTCCGCATTCACATATATGTATGAACATACGTATTAAATGTTAAGTCGATACACGTATTTTATTTTGGATATAAAATGCTTCCTAGTGTATGGCCTAGGTTTCGTGATAATGCGATTTTAGCCAGAGTATCTCACTTAATCAAACAGTACCCCCGGCATTATGTTAGCACATACACGGATAATATGCGAATATAACGCAATTGGGTTAACCGGTGGGATATTCTCATTGATCGGTGGAGAAAAATATTATGGAGAATCACGAGAGGTCTGCGATAGTATGTGGATGTGTCTGTAGTATGTGAGGTCATGGGCGATCCATGCCTGCAATTATCTGCACGGAATGTGAATCGATATATTTTTTCAAATCACTACACATTCATCTCCTTTTGGGTTAACCGTTAACCCAATGTTAGGTCGATTTAATAAAACGGCTAATTTTTTAGAGCCTAAACATAAAATGAGAGCCAAGGATTATAAATCTCAATAAACTAATAAAATGAATTATTGCACACAAATTAGCTTGACCTACTCCGATAAATATAAATAAAATTTATTCATCACAGACATTCATAGGAAATATCGAAAAAGTACTTTTTTAATATAGGTTTTTCAGTTTAAATTCAACCTTTTTCATTTTAAAATGAACTTTTTGCATTTCAAATTAAATCCATTGAAATCAAATTGACTATTTTAAAAATTAAGTTAAACTATTAAATATCTTTCAATACGTATACATACATGTAGACGAGCATTACTTTTCGTTTGTCTAAAATTCAAAGTAATACTATTGCTGATGGAATAAAAAACGCCATGCTTTGCAGAGAAAAACATTTACTGGACAATGATATTCTATTGACTGGGATCTATGTTGACCCCATGGTTCGATCCATATTGACGGAAGAACAAATAAATAGAGCTAAGAACGCTCTGTTTGAATAAACCATTCGTATGAAAGGCCTTCGAGTGGGAAATGAGATGACATCAGGCAGCTTTGATCAATGCTTGCAAAACTTGAATTATCATCATCTTCATCCGACACTGCTGAATCTGAAGACGATTTTCGAAAATATCTCAAAGAACAAGAAGAAATAAAACATCCTCGTTTGAGTCCCAATACAATAGACGAAGAAGACACTATTTCAAAATTTCAAAATTAATTTTACGATGCATTGAAAATGGTGGAAAAAAATGACCGAGCTTATAATTTAAATGTTGAAAATGGCAATACAGCGGTATCCAGAAATCATAAAAGATTCAGCAGTGACCATTATAGCATTGCCGCCAACCCAAGTATCCGTAGAGCGGTTATGATCCGCTCTTAAAATCCTCAATTCTGATTTGAGAGCTTCTACGAATACTAATTTGATAGAAGCAATGTTGTTTTTAAGAATAAATTCTAATAAATAATTAATAAAGTTTGATTGGCTATATGCATAGGTAGGAAAACAACATGATAAATTTGAACTTTTTTGAGTCGGAGTCGGAGTTGAGGAGCCGGAGTCGTGGAGTCGGAGACGGAGTCGTGTTGTTGTTAAATATCGGAATCGGAGTCGGAATCGACTTCACAGCACTGGTTGGGACACTCATCTCTGACGCATCTCTACATCGGATGCTATCGTTATCGTTGGCTGTATAAATGGTTTTGTGTGTTTGGATTTATTTGGCGATTTTTTACACACAATAGATTAACAATCACATTATGATGCCTCAGCCTTTATATTCGTTGGATTCGATGGACCACTGCGACTTTATTGCGACTACTCCTTTCTCGAATATGAAAAAAAATATCTAAGGCCGACGTTTTGCCAACATTGCACTCCTTTATTTTAGAATTTGGGATCCTTAGGTAATGCGTAACCTGCCTATGATCACGGAATAATCTCGATAACACGTTTTATACTCATGTACACATAATATAAATGCGATTTTCAAATTGAATAGCCTTAATTAAAATGTAATTGTATTTTTTTATTGGTATATATAATACAACGTGCGTGAATTTTAATAACGAATATTGTTTAATTGAAAGTATGCCCCCGGAGTCGCCGGCGTTGGAGAAGCTGAACGCGCCGCGGCGTTGGTCGCGTCCGGACAGCGCGTGCGACCCCTGGACCATGCTGGGGGCGCTGGCGGGAGCGGCGCGGAGGGGCTGCGGGGCGGGGCGTGGGCTGCGCCGGCCCGCCCTGCGAGCCGCCCTGGGGCCACGACCTGGCCGGGGCCGCGCGCCTGCTCGAGCGGCCGCCGCTGCCCGTCGCCTTCGACGAGGACCAGGAGATGCGCCGCGTCTACTCCCTCATCTACGATGTCTTCCGATGTGAGTATGTTCCCTCCCAGCTCTACGCCCCGGCCGCCCATTCCATTGGGACGACGCCTTCTCCGCCCCCGCGACGCCTATATTTGGGTCGGCCAAAGTTTTCGCGCGAACAATATTTCGGGTCGACGTGTCGATTAATTCGGTCGAAGCTTTCAACGCTAACGCTCTCCGCGACGACTTTTCGCAAAGAGGCTCGTCCACCCTTCGGCGATGAAAAGCCATTTTTCTTTTACCTTTAATAAAAAGCGAGCGGATAATAAATCGACTAAAATTTTTTTACAAACGATTATGCTATCGCTTTGAAGATATGCTTTGAAAATAAAATCGCGAGCAAACGGTTTGCGAATATTAATATTAGATTGTCCGGTCGAAAAAGGCGTATTTTAAATAAAAGACATCATTACATTGATATAATGTATTCTCCCTCGATAGAATCGACCTTCTTTCACCTTTCCGATTCGATTGGAAGTTTTTTTTATGCCTTTGGAATAAAATTGACTAGGCTTGGAAGCAAAATATTCTTCGATTTCTTTTTTCACATCTTCCAACAGATCGAAACAAATAATAATCCGAGGAAGTAAATTTGGGACTATGTGACGGACGAATAAAAGTATCCCGCCCGAGTTTCATTATTTTATAGTCGGATATCTTCGATGTTTGGGGTCGGCCATTGTCTTGTAAAATTGATTTTCGATTCAAAAGACCAGGTCTTCTTGATCTTATTGATGCATTTAAATTTTCTAGTCGGTCACAGTTTATCACGATTTACTCAAAAGCACTTTTTACTATTAAACCCCGTCGAGGGGTCGGTTCACTTTTTGTCTCCAGTCACCAAATAGTGTAAAAACGGAGTTTTGTCTCTATTTCGATTATTTTTTCACATATGCGCTTGCACATCCATTTTGGTCTCATTCGTCATATCGTGCGGAATCCAAGCTTGTCAACTAATTCTTCTACAGTCAATGTTTGATTTGATTCGATTTCTGAACGTAATACGTCATCTTCCACATTCGCTACTTTTTCACTTCGAGGATTGTTTTTAAAATTTAAATTATCACTTATAATTTATTTAAATCAATTTTGACATTGCCGAACACTTATATATTCTCCACATGTTATGCAAATGTTTTTAGTTGCAGTTGATACATTTTAATTTCATGGCAATATTCTCACAACATGCAAAAAACGGTTGGTCAGATATAATTTTTTCCTCAAAATATGTCTCTTAGGACCAAAGACTAGAACAAAAATAATGGTAAAAAATGATCTTGCAAAATACGTCCTTTTCGAGTGAACAACTTAATATATTCGTTCACATATAAATATTCGATCCATAAAAATAGAAATGTTGCCATTCTCAACAATTTCCAACTCAAATTATCAATACATTTTTAACACGTATTTTATAATCACTTTTTAACACGTAAATAATGTTGAAAAATACATAAACTAAGACCTGATTGTAATTAAAAACAACAAACCGCCAAAATATCAAATGTATCTAAAAAAAAGTTGAATATAAAATAAAATTGCCGCAGAAATTGAAATATTTTAATAAGAAAAAACACTGTCATAGCTGATAAATTTCAATAAAGGATACTAGTAGTACAGATGGTGACGGTGACGACGATATCGAAAAGACTTTTTATAAATATATTCTGTACAAAACGTATAAAATTCTGTAATAAACTATATACAATACATCAAAAATATAAACTATTACTTTGATGTAAAGGCATCTCTTAATAAATTTAAATAAAAATGACAGAAAACCATTGTAAGCGTAGACATAAAATTCTGATTTTTAAGAAATAAAATCAATAACTTTTAACTACACATTAACAAGTTAATTTTAAATTATGATTTATCTAATTTATCTTTGAATACGTGAATACTGAATTTATTAGTAAAATTAGAAAAAAACTCTTTTTAATTATTAACATATTCTATGTATAGTTGTTTTTTTTATTTATAGATGTATAACACAATACTTAAATCACAATTTCATCGATATAAGTGTTTCAATAATAAATATATAATAATACAGACTCACTCTGTCCTTGATTCCGAGGACGTGAGGCTAGGTCTAAAGCTTTAATCTTAAGATTTAATGATGTACTCTATATATATATTATTATTTATGTATATTTGGGCATAAGGAATATGGTGAGATTAAAAGGTCGGAAGTTCATTCAGAAGGTGTGACAAGATAATGAAGGGGTCTGATTTAGATTTAATCTTTTTTTTCCAAATTTATCTAGAGATAATTAAATGAGAATGAATTCTGGGTGTTTGTGTATTGTATTGCGATGTTTTGTGTTTAGTCAGGATGGTATTAGGATAGGTTCAAAATGAAAGGATTTATATTTTAAAATGGAACTAAAAAAGATTTTAAAGGAATTAAAAAGCATTTAATATAGTTACTTAAAGGTAGGATTTTAATATCATTATGTATGCCAGCTTTCGGCATGAACTACGGGGCCCTTAAATATATATTCTGAGTAAAATGTTAATTTTAACATGAATTTTTAAAATAAAATTCGGCGAGCGGAATTTGTGAGAAGATAAGCATTTTTAAAAGATAATTTACTTGTTCTGCTTATAAACCTGAAAAGGGTAGCTTAAATATAGTTAATTTTTTATTATGTTTGCAATTAAGATGATTTTTTAATAATAATTTATATTTATGGACGAAATATAATTTTAATTTATATCAATATTTTGTTAAATATCGAGATCTAAATATTATATTTAAACATTTATTTATAATGCTATTTGTCCTATGACCGAGTTAAACTATTTTTTTTATTACGTTCTATGTAAAATTGTATCATCCAGTGCCTATTTCGATGAAAAAGTTTATATTGCTCTCATAATGGCCATAAATCTGCCCAGTACATTTTATACCGAGTTTTATTTATCCGCAAAATGGCGATGGTTTAAGTCGTTTTGGCGTGTCGGGGCTCTGCAGGATATTTCAAATTATTAATTTATTGCATTTAGGGTTTAACCTATATTAACACATACATACATGAGACCGGATGTAATCCTCGTATTATCAGATTACAAAAGCATTTATAAATTTGAATAATGGAAAAAAGTATCGACATCACGCGATTGAATTAATTCATTCAAGGAAATTTTCCTATTTTTGTACCCAGTATAAAAGAAAGTTTTAGGTTTATAATTGAGAAATTAATCATTGCCGGGAATAAAGTGAACGAGGGTAGGTAAAGGAACAGCCCGTGTATTTTATGAAAGAGGCCTCCGGTTCGTGACCTAGGCTATTCATCCAAGTTTTAGTCATTTAAAATAATCTTGGAGTGTGTCAAAAGTCAATTTATGTTTGTTGAACAAAATCCAATTGCATATTTAATTCGGGTATTTGTTTCGACTACTGTATTATTGTTGCGAATGCATATTTAAAGTTTTAAGATAAAAAAATATTTAGGGTTATAAAACTATTTTTTGCTTAATAAAAAGCCTTGGACGAAAATAAGGAGGAACACGAATATCGGTGTCTTGTTTCGGGTCAAAGATATTACTCGACAAGAATACATGTGTTTGTTGGTGGATCGCGAATATTGTTTCGAATGGTGAATATTTGCGCTGAAATACTTTTGCATACATAATGCAGCATTTGCGTGCTTTCGAAAATCGACGATATCTTTGCATACAGATACGTATAGGCCGTGGCGCTATTTAAAATAATATACGTATAATTCGTAAAGGACACGGGTGGATATGTCATTTATATGGGACAAGTTGAATATGAATATAGGAACATCTGAATATTTCATGTTGTCGTAGACTCGTGGAACGCCGTATATGTTTGATGAGACCATTCCAATTTTGTTATATTCGTAATTTTCAACTTTACCATGCATACTGAACTAGTAGAAACTTTCTATCACGTTTTTATTTCTTTTTATTCGTGTACTAAATTCATATATTTAGTATTGTCGTATAATAAGAATTCAGCTGTAAATAATATATTTATGTAAATATGAAACATTGCATAAAAAACTAATGATAAAATAGGAAGATTCGATCATAAGTAGTGGAAAATCCGACATTAAGAAAATGCGAATATCGGATTTGGAAATATATACGGCCAACGATAAATATTTTTAATATTAACTTATGGAGTATATATGAATACTTATTAAATTTAAAAAAAAAGTCTTTTATTAGTTTGAAAAAACTCGACGTCCAACAAAATATTAAGCATCCGATATGACTATATACGTTTAGATAAGTCAACGACGGATGTACCAATACCATAAAAAATAGCGATAATTTGACTTATCTGCATGCGAAAATTCCCCATAGTTTCTTTTATCAAACATTCTTATTTATTTCAATCTCTGTAAATCAACGATAAATATTCAAGCATAACTAAATTTAAAACTTAAAATATAATTTGTAGATATGCTAAAGGTTGAATTTATATTTATTCAATTTCTAATCTAAATAAAAATCTTTGTGCATATTCTAGTATTTAAAAAAAATGTGTTAATTTATTTTGCTTCTCGAAAATTAGTCTTTTATATTCCTAAATGGTTTGAAAACATCTTTGTTTTAACTTTTGTATTAGATAAATATAATAATAATAATAATTTTATATTTAAGACTAATTAGAGAGTTGGCAAACTTTTCTAGAAAAGGTTAGGACAGCCCGCGGATCACACGTGGCGCAAATAAAGACTTTGTAATACTCTTTCGAAGTTTTCCACTTTTAATATATTTCGTAATTGATCGAATAGAAAGAACATTTTGGTTTTTGGTAATTCGGATGTTATTAACCTTTACCACTCTGGATGAAAAAAAAATACGAATTTGAAAAAAATATATATATATTTTGATAACGTTGATTCTATACATTGTTTTTAATCGCATTTGTCCATTTTTACTAATTCAAAAATTAAAAAAACTCGGTTCATTAGTTTCGCACACCAGTTCAATGCATTTGTTCATCCGCAAATGCAAATGACCGTGACAGGAACAAACGTGTCTGTTCCTTGTTGTGCAATATTTGCTTATCGTGCTCTAAATAAAACGGTTTTACTTGAATTGAGTTTTATATTCCGCTAATTTTGACAACAAATTTACAAAACATGCATATAATAGGTTATGATAACTAACGTAAATTTTGGTAATAACTCCTCAGGAACAACTATAAAGGGTTTATACTCATTACTCAGATGACATACGCCTACTTTTAATATGGACATGCTGATGGGGTCTTACAGGGAAGCTTCAGATTTTTTATTGAATATTTTTAATATAAACTATACATTTGTATAAATCGTCTAGAAAAAATAAATAACGCCGCCCGCAATTAAGTGAAAAAAAAAATGGAATATTCACTGAGAAACAAACGCCTTTTTTTTTTCTTGCAGTAGCATCCGGTGCGATATAACATCTCTTTATATAGGTCTGTAATATAACTCCCATCTGAATGACGCACACTTTCGAGCCGCTGCAATGGAATCTCGGTTAAAAAAAATTCTGTCTGAATTTAAAACATCCTATTATAATTATCCTGTTCCGGGCAATATATACTCCAAAAGCCAAAACAACCGCATTACATATAAATACATTAATATTTTATTGTTTATTTTTCACTTTTATTTTGATATATTATGAATGATGAAATAAATACCAGCACAATTATTTTCGTAAATTATATTATTGAATAACAACAAAAATGTCATAAAATAATTTGAAGCCGATGAAAAAACAATGCGGCTAATTTTAGGAAAAAATATATACCCCCCGTTAGGAATAACATTGAGACATACGTCATATGAAATCATCGAATAAATATTTTTTAACATTATACATCCGGCATAGTTTTAAAAAATGGTCCATATAGCCATCGGTCCTCTCTCATCCACCCACTTAATTAACTGTATGTAGGTTAGAATGGCAATTACTTAGCACGTCACTACTCTTTTGTCCTCCAAGCTTGCTTGAAACCTGCGGTACTCATCACAAGCAGTTTTTTTACGTCATCGAAAATTGATCTATTGCATTTGACGTAAAAGGATTCATTTGATTCGCAAAATGATGCATTTATTTGCAACGGGTGTATCAGCCCAAAACCGGTATTATAATGTTTTGTTTTAATTTTGGTTTTTTTTTCTTAGAAATTGGCAATTTTTTTTTTTTATTTGGTCATTATTAGTCCTACAAATGTGCTTTTAGTTCTAATAATTAATGGAAACTAATTTGGTATATACAAATTTACAACCCCTCGCTTCGGAATTGTTTGCAAAAGATTGTTATATAATTTGCAAAACACTCTGGATGTAAACTGTAGGTCAGGTCTAGCAAGTTTTCAAATGTAAGCGAGTCAGCCGCAAAAGGAATGAATATAAATATAAATAATGAACTGTTCAACATATGAATAGCCTATCATTTATTGGGATTATATAAATATAAACAATTTTTTTTTCCCTAAAACAAGTCAAACCACCATTCTTTTCCAGGAAATAGGGTGTTCTTAAATTTTCATCTAAACGCTTGTAATGCAAAACCTCAATCCTTTTATTTTTTCATTTCGAAATACCACTTACTGATATATTGTTTGTTATAAAATGCACATCCTGAAAGATTTGAAAAAAACGTTCTCTTTTAAAGATCGTTCTAAAAAAATGGCAAATTGAAAATCTTACGCGGATTTGAGTTCAACTCCACTGAAATCACACCTGGAAAACCGTTTTAAATTCCGTATTATTTATATCTTCCATGACTTATATCAAATTTTTGGTAGGATTGATTTTGCCTATTTTATCGTTTGCATACAAATCTGTTTCATAAACTACTTTGATTAATCAATTGTTTGTTGTGAAATAATTAGGCCAATCAATAGGGTTCCCAAAACAATTGTAGGGTTATCATTCCTACTATTCCTATCAAATTGACAGTAAAATGAATTATTTTTTAAAATTATTAGACTAATTTACCAATTTTTTTGATGTCGTGGATTTAATTTGAATCCTCTTCAGCCTACTAGGAGTATAAGATATATTTCCTAACTATAATATACATAAATTATAATCATATTTCCTAATCATAGTCGGGCAGACTCTGAATTAAAACAAACTTCTATGATTTTACATCATAGTTTATTTTTTTTTAATTATAAAACTCATTTCACTGATCACAGTTTCACTATTTTTATTAAATAATTATGCAACAAACGTTCTCTAGCAGAAGTTCACAATACAACAACCTAGGGTCACAGTACTGAAGGCGTGGTTTCGGAGCACCTCTTTCCGATAAGTAAAGAACCCGACTGATCATTGTTCCAAAACAATGGTATATGAAATATATCTATTAAATGCACACATATTTCTTGAGAATTTATTACGCGTAATTATAAAATATATATAAAAAAATGCTAGCATATATTCCCTGCCAGTTGCAACCCTTTTTCTATTTAGGAACAAGGAATTGCAACAAGCCCTGGCCGGAAACGACGCAAACTTAAACTTATTCCGTCTTTGGGCCATAACTGCTGGCCTTCAGAGTGGAAAAGGTTAATGAAAATGGCGATGATATATTTAAATTTTACGATAAACAATGGCTTCTATGCTTATAGATTTTAAAAGATATAAGAATGAAATCATTTTTTTTTGTTTATATATTTATTAATTATAACCTACAAGGTGACAATAAATTGATTACAAAATATAAAAGCTTTTGTGACAAAACTCAAGATTTATGTAAAACAACCTCTGATAAATAATGCAATTCATTTTAAACTATTAAATGACTTTGACCTTTTACACTCACGTATACGTTTCACAGACGTATTGACACAAAAGGTTTTTTAGTAAGCAAATTGAAACACATTTTTTTTTCTATTTATGTTTTTAAAAAAGTGTTTTTTATCGAATAAGATATCAGATCAAACCTTATAAATGTTTCTTATTCTTTTTACCAATGAAAATCTTTTTTTATATATTCGTAAAATAAAATTAATGAGATTTGACAAATAATGGCTAGAGTGGAAGGGCTTAATAGTGAAAATAAAGATTTTTAAAAAAATGCTGATTTAAATATGAAGTCACAAAATATAATAAAGCATTCGAAGACAGATTTTCATACATGTAATTGATTGAGGAAATTTCAAAATTTTCTTAACCCCGTTTGATGTGAAGGTCGAATAATTCGCTGCGAATCGTTGTGTGTCAAAATCAAAGTGTCGAAAGGTTGACTGTTGAAAGCTTGACTAATCAATTTCAACCGTCGTTTGTTTTATTATTTTCATAATCAAAGAACATCATAGAAGAACGAATAATATATTTTTATTTATTAATGAACTTATTAAAGAATAGGCTCAATTTGATACTAATGCTATACATGTAATTGTTTTTTTTCTGAAATAATAATAATCAATGTATTTTCGAATACTGATTTAAATCCCTTTGCATATGATTTTAATTTACTGTCATTGTGAACAGTTTTTTTCATTTAGAAATATTTATATTACTTCTCTGAGTTCAAAAAATCTCAATCTTCAATCTTTAATAAAAAAATACGAAACTGACGATGGTTTACTCCATGCGAGGAATAGAATTAACGTTGACAGAACGGGTTCAATAACATATGACGGTTTGGGGTGTTTTCCACTAAGAGCTTCATAGTCAATAATATAATACATCTTTAGAACTTCTTCTTTTTCACAAGGCTTAACAAATCATGTGAAAAACAAAATAAACTTACCGGAATAAATAAATCTGGCGTACTGTAGTTTACCGCCCCCTGGACGTATATTGAATGAGTGCAGTAAGACTGAGGGAAATATCTTGCTTTGATCAATTATATAGTCATCATATATGAAGAATTTATTTAAAAAAAAACAAAAAATACATTTGTCGACAAAATGTCTTTGTGTTTCAACACATTTGGTCCACATGTGAAAAAGCTATATTATTTCCTCAATAAAAATATTTAAGTCTGAGCTACAGAGCACGAATGCAGGGTTTGTTTTCTTTCTTTATCAAATCTAAATCTTTGTCCCCTTTTAGGAGACCAACCGATAAAAGTTTGAAAAAGAGTAAAATCAGAATAGCACGTATTTTGTTTAGATTGGGGAAAAGCATTATTTTTTATCAGTAACCATTTACACATAAAATCACGATGATGTCGAAAGATATGTCAAACAAACCATGTAAATTTTTCTACCCTGGTTTTATGTATATCGCCGTTCAACATGTTACGGCTAATGCAAAAAAAATAGAGTTTCTCCTATACATTTAGCAGTCCTCCAATGCCAGTGCCTCCTATAATTTATTTTATTGTTCCACACACGATAGCTGGAGTGGGTATTTTATCAAATCGCGATATCGCTGCTGCGGTATGTGGACACACCGAAACGTATTGCCCCGTGGCATGACGATACACGGAATCGCAAAAAAAATATTTCAAACGATCGATTCAGACAAGAAAATTATAAACACATTTTTTATACATCGAGCTCGGTTTGGAGGCACGGCAACATTTTATTAGGGCAACCTAATCAGCTGTATATATTTTTGTAATATATAATGTAAATAATATGATAAGACGCGATCGGAATGTAATATACTTCGATTGTGCCAAGTGGAAAACTATTTTGTTCAGTTCGATATGTGCACAAATCGTTGCCCCAATTTTGAGTTTCCATGAGGTCAATGTCGATATGCATACAAAATGTTACCAGAGCTGGCGTAGATGGCATAACAATGGTATCATACTGGGTCAATATTATATATCATATATTAATTTTTTATTTATTCTGATGTTTAGAGGTTTAGATAGATGCATCACAGTGTTTGAAATACTATAAAATAATAAAATAAACATAATATCATTGAAGATATATTTTAATGTATATCCGTACTTCATATAGAATATTCTACAGATCAGGAGAGAAGGATTGGCAATTAAATATGAAGCATATATTAATTTATTGTATTTTTTTTAGGTCGTGAAGCGATTAATTATTATTACTGTATTAGATTATATTGTATTATCTAATGATTAATATAATATTAAAAAATACTTTTTTATAAAAAATATAATATAAAAGTTTTTTTTAAATATAAAAACTTAGATGTAAGATGATAAAATTAGATCTTTATTTATTTTTCGTATAACAGTTTTGATGAAGATTTAATATCCTCAGCAAATATTAAAGAAATATATGGACTGAAAAAATGTTCCTCGTTAATTCACATTACTCAGTAAAAATAATTATTAACATTTTCAACATCTACATAAAATAGACATATATCGTTTCTTTTTCAGAATATTAGCAATTTAAATTATTACTATTCCTTGATTTATTGATTTATTAGGATCATGGGCTACGATTACTTACAATATTTCTTACATATTATTTTTAAATTTTAAAATTGAAAATAAAATTATTTTTTAATATTATCATATGATACCTGACTCGATTCGAAAATTATTTTGACATTAATATAAGACATTTTATAAGAACTCCTTCTTTCTAAAAAAAATGATTTAGAAATAATACAACGTAAAAAAAAAAAATGATATTTTCAGAGTAAGATAAACGCATGAAAAGAATGAAGTTGATTATATTATATATAGGTTTCTTAGATTTATCAGTGTTCCTGAGGGTTCATGCGATATTTTCAGATGCACTATAGTTCTGAAATTTATTTTATTTAAATTATATGTTTTAACTTTGCAAAACGTGGATTTAAAGTATCTTACTTATAATTCTGAATTTAACTACGTCGAGTTTTCATTAGCTTGAAAGCATACGACGATGAGAATTCATCTATGTTAAAGAAGTGAAATGCATTCGTGTCATCAATAAGTTGCGTCGGTAAATATTTGATTTTTTTATAAAATTATATTAAATCTAATCATTTTCATTTTTCTATAATTTCAATGCATTGATTTTTATGTTATTTGAAAACAATTTGTGTTTAAAAATTTCAATTTAAAGATTTAAGAATTAGATAATATGTATCGTAGTGTTAACCAAATAGATATGTGCAATAATAGTTGCGTGCAAGGGTTGAAAATCGACACGCCATGTGCTGATTCAGGTCGCTTTCTGGTGCCATGTTGCACGTCACGTGTTTAGCTCTTCAAACTCTTCCAAGTGCAAGTAGGTGCGAGAGTGAAAAATATTTTCATGTATGTCGACAGGAACACAAGAAAAATGTTGAACATGGATCTTTCGTGGAATGGCACAATCAGTCAAAGCAATTTATATTTCCCCCAGTTAATATTTTAAATGAATATTAAAATGATTTAATTTCCAGATAAAGGAGTTTTGGAGGAAGCGCTCTGCGAGGCTGGGTTCTACGAAGTTTTTCCAGAGGTATGATATTCAATTTAATGGGCTTTAACGGCGCATTTATAGAGCGAGCCGAATCAAAATAGGTTCCCTGTAATACAGTTTATGTAGATTTCAAATTAAAATTCTCCGCAATTTGTCCAAGTTGTGAAAATTTGTTTGTAAAAGTTGAGCGAGTCGTTACGATCTTATCATTTAATGGCGGCCATTATTTCCTGGAAAATTATGCTCATCTGTTTCCATACTCGGCATGAAAATGATCAAAAATGTCTTTCAGCAAAAATTAGAATCGATTTTAATATTCAATTTATCTCCCATCTATCTTGGTTAAATAAAACCGCTTTAGTCAAAATTGTCACCTGTGAAATCTTCCATTTATTTTGTTATGAATGCGAAGCATAAAGAAACTGTCATTCTTCGTGATAAAGCATACCTTGTTTTAGTACCAAATACGATATCAATAGGCAATTTATCGGCAATGTTATCGGATCGCTACACATTTCCGCATCGAGGGCTCAACCGAAAACGTATTGGCCATAAAACGG
This sequence comes from Philopotamus ludificatus, assembly GCA_022495035.1. Taxonomy (NCBI): domain Eukaryota; kingdom Metazoa; phylum Arthropoda; class Insecta; order Trichoptera; family Philopotamidae; genus Philopotamus; species Philopotamus ludificatus. Next base: position 70,020 of record JAGXCT010035548.1, on the reverse strand, counting down.
AAACCTTGGCAGCTCACGATGATCAACTTTGATCGGAAAAATTACAATGTAGTTTTTCGTATTTTAAATGGCCCAGATAGGACATTGGAAGCATTTTATTCATGGCCCAATAAAAATTGACGACGGGGAGGACGTTTGCACATTTTTTCATTTATTGCGGAATGTCAAGGGTGGAAAGGTATCGTGGTATTATACCTCGCCGGATATCGATTCTATTATGTCGATGAATAGCAGAGGATGTGGATGGTATGGGGTCAGTCAGTCCAATCATATACGCAATCGAATAAAACAGTGGTGTGAGTTAGTGACGATCGATGTACAAGTCTACGCTATTTTTTTATTATTCTCTTAGACTCCATTGGTTGGAAAATAGAGCATTAATTTTTCTTTGGACGAATTCTGGGCACATCTTATCCTTTTTAATAGTAATAGATCGGTTCCGTCGACGGAAATGTAAATTAATCGCATGAAAATAAATTACTTTTATGTAAATTTAATACAAGGGTTATAAAAATTACAATATGACGTAAATATATATTTATAATAAATGAAAATATTTGGGAAAAAATCTATTTTTATTTATTTTTTTTACATAAAAAGTAAAAAAACTTCATAAATCTCGCTTGAACCACAATTCAACTGAGGCTCCTTAGATAAAATGCTGCATTTCTGAGATCCCTAATCTCAGTTTTTTTCATCATACGACTGTGTGCTGAATAACTCAATTTCCAAGCACCTCGAAGCTATCTTACTTGTCAACATTTTGTCATTATTAGCTTTAAGTGATAGCTTCTTTCCTCCTTTCATTTACTTTATGACATCTTCTTTATTGAGAGTTGAAGCTACATACTTATTTGAAATCTTTAGTCATATCACATTTTCCCGAGTAGGACCGATTCAAAAGTTTCATTGGAAAAATTTAAAAATGTTTTATTAAATAAAACGTATCAAATTAATAATAAATGCAATAAAATATATAAATGATTCTTTTTAAATTTATAATAGTTATATATTAATCTAAAATATAATTACCTCCATTGTTTATTTTATATGACTGTTAGAGGATGGATAAATGACATGGCAGAAAAAATTCAAGAGCCGTCACTCGTTCATATAAAGCTTCGATAAAGATCTTAAAGATCTTGTTACCTCCACAACAAGTCTCTCACACTTATATTCTCCCCTGGTCAGTGTCATAAATAATTCTTAGAATTCATAGATTACTTCGGAAGTTTAATCTGATCCAATTACTAAATTATTTCAGTCGAGGTTGACTAAAATTATATAAGTTTGTTACATACAAGCCACGACATTTAATTATAAGTAATTATCACTTTTCTGGGAACTTTTTTAATTCTCTTTTTAAAAAAAGTAGGTGCCTTAAGCAAAAAATGAGACCAAGATGATTTTTTAGATTATCTTTATATTTTTTTCTCAATGAATGTTCTATGGGGGATAAGGAAAGACTTCATTTATTATTTTTGCGCTGTGAGCCTAAATAATAATTAATGAGAATAAATTGTGTCCAAGAATAAATTGGACGTTTGACTTTGGTTTAATATTTTCAGTCGTTGACAATAAACATCTGCTGTAATTATTTCCTAATATTTATTATATTTATTTCTCGATTTCTCGGCAGCAACGATCTACATTTAAATTCATAAAAAAGCGTGTAAAAATTTGGATTATTTCTTTCCGAACAACCTAATATATTTTGCAAAGATTCAGTAGCACACATCTGTAGTATGCCTTAGAATATAATCGTGTAACAATAACGAATTAAAAATAAATTCTGTTACCAAAAAAAAAGCTCTATCAAAGAACTGTAATATCAGTTACTTCAAAATATTTATTTTAATTACTAATGCTATTATTTATATAATTTTTACAGGCTAAAGATAGAAAAAGTTTGGCATGGCTGTTATTATTTGATCAGCAGAGGAGACGATGGGCAAAAAGAGATTTCGCAAACGACCCATCCCCATCGAATCAACATAAAGATAGGTCTAGAAATCGCAGAAAAATGTCCAAAGAGTCATTGCGAATGTCGCGTGATTCCTCATCGGATTCCAGAAAGACAAGCAGATTATCACGCGATTCATCACTCGATACTAAAGACGGAAGATTGTCCCGCAGTTCACTGGTAAGAACCAAAGTGAGAGCCGTGCGAGAGCTATCAAAAGATGCCAAAGAAGCTATAAGACTGGTGAGAGAATCGGCTGAGATAAAAAATGGGTTTGTGCCACGAGATCACGATTCATCGTTTGATTCAGAAAAAAATGGCTGCAACCATTCAAACGATGTTAAATCCAAATACAAAAAGATACGAGACTTGACAGCGAATGTCAAAGATATGGACATCTATGATAATAAAATCGATGAAATTGACGCCATCAAAGAAGAAGGAGATCTCGACAGTATTGAAGACAATATAAGCACGGTATCTAGCGAAAGAAAAGCAAGTAAAGATTCAATCGACAGTGGTCGAGTGTTTGACGAATTAGAATATACAATATCCAGAAATGAAATGAGAAATGTGATGGAAGCGGCTGCCGGCGACATAGGATATATTATTAAGTCGTTTGATATTGCACTATGGAATAACCGCATTAGAATTGCTGCAGCTATTGCAAAAATACGGATTAGGAATAAAGCATTAACGTACGTATTTATATCAATCATTATAGGCAATCCCCCTATAGCGCTTCCTATTATATAATGATGTGTGCGACAATCCCTCCTATAATGGCTCCATTTAGATCACCGATCGCCTTGATTGACAACAAATTATAAGACCCACACGTGAACTCATTCAATTTATAAAATATAATTAAAAAAAACCGAATCCCAAAATTTGTATGGGTGCCTTGTCTTCTATATGGCGGGTTTCTATAGCGTGGTCCTATATTGGCGCTATAGGAGAGTTAACTGTATGTGCATACAAAAAATTATCGCCATATATGTTCATAACCTCAGTTTTCATCTGTCAAAATAATAACATGATCTAAAGATGCTGTGTCCAGTAAAGGTTACTAATTAGATATATATAATAAAAAGATTATAAATTCATCATTAGTATATAAAAATTGGATTAATTTCTTACATAACAAATAAATTATCGTTTTATTATTAATTGCTTTAAATAATTGAAGTGTTTGAAATGTCATAATTAGGTTATCGGAGCTGCTACCAGTGCATTTACGAGATGAACGTGTTTCAGCATCATTGCATCGAGACGTAGTGACTGGTTGGGTCAACGTTTTCAAGTCCAGGTATAATATCATTACAATATATTGATTTATAATAATATATTTTATCAATATTACATTTAACAATAGGAGTATTACGGAATTGGTGCAACGGTTAAACGAAATGGGTTACAGTTATTCGACATCTCGCGTAATGGGTCCTAATCAATTTCGTTTCGATAGGCATTGTTCAAAATTTATAACGTTGAAACCGGCCATACGCTCTGATTTGATGAGAAGTTCACTTCTTGTCGATAACATAATAATACTACAGGTTAAAATAAATAAATAAATTATTAATATTATTATAAAAAATTCAATCAGTATATTAATAATTATAGGAACGTGAGTTTTGTCATGGAGCTGCAGCATTATGTCGAGCATTGCGCGATGCTCAATTGCACGGAGATGTGGTTCAGACGCACGGAACGTCTCCCCGTGCCGCTGCATATTTAGCTGCCCAATTACGAGATTGGCCAGCTTATCAGGGACATTTAATAGTATTTGGAGCCGGCGAAAGGTATTATATATTAACATTAAATCAATGATCAAACTAAATTAACATAATTACATATAAAATATTAATTATGTATTGCATATTAAGGAAATCAGAGTATGAGAGTTTCTTACGAACGCTCGGTGCTACAAACGCACGTATAATTGCTGAAGGAGTTAATGAAGCTGGAGGTGCGTTGTGGGCTGGAGTAGTCGCCGCACTTGCAGCACCTCCGAATTCTTATTCAGCCGTTAGCGATCCCATAGATCTCGTTTGTAGTCGCGGAGGAGATTTAGGAATGCTTGAGGTAACGTTACTGCTATCATATTCATTGCATACAATGTTTTAATAATATTCATATTGTTTATAGATACTTACTGAATCTGAAGTGAGTGACGATGGAAGAAATAGAGTTATGAAAATACTCGAAGAACAAAAAAAAACTTTACGATTGTGCATGTCGAAGCCCCAGGTAATTATATGATATTATTTAATATGTGAAACAGCTTATATATGTTTATCGAAAATTTATTTTAGATACAAATGGTGATGTATGAGACACACAGTGCTCTCTCAGCTGAAAATAGTGATATGGTACGACGAGCTGTAGCGGAAGCGAATCGAGCAGCACGGGAATTACATGCGCTGAGAAAAATGAGAGCACGAGAGGCATTGCCAAAGCCTCCTAAATGTGCATTGCAAACACAACAAGTACAGCGATTCATAAAAACCAATTTATTATTTTATAAAATATTGCAAAAAACATCATAAAGGTTTGATTTATGTTTTAGACTGAAACGGATGAGTCGATTATTGAAGATAACGCTGAAACGTTGCCTAAGGATCATATAGATAAACCTGTTACTGTAATAGAAACAGTAGAAAAACTAACGGAAGGAGATAATTTACAAACCGAAAGTTCAATTACCAATAATGAAGTTGATATCGTAGTGGATGTTATCGAAGAAGAAAAAGTTTCCGCTACTTTAGAGTTGCCGGCAGCACCTATTCCGATATCTCTAACTCCTTCACCAGTTGATCCTGATTCTGAATACGCCGATATCTTTGTATACTATTTTTGTTATATAAATATAGTTTATTTATCTAAAGGAATTGCAAAATGAAATAATTTATGCGTTTTAGGTCCCCGATTGTGATTTGTTTGAAGAACAAGTACCACATCCACTCGCCGATATGGGAGTACAAGATCGTGAAGGATGTTTCTTATCATTAATTAAAAGAAAGGTTGATATATTGCATAATTAGTACAAATACTTTTATGATATTAATAATTAAAAGATTAATTTAAACAATATTTTCAGGAGCTTATTAGAATGAACGCTAAATATATGATAAATGTAGCTGAAGCGAGAGGTTTATTTGGCGGCAATGCACCACCTCCACGTCGTCCACCACCGACAAGGAAAAAAATTGAAGATACAGATAACGTTAAAAATACCAAAAGAAAAATAACTAAAAATGAAGTAATTGTATTTACAATTATATATATAATAATGAATATATGTATAATATTTATATTCTTTTGTTAAGATGCAACGTATCGCAGCGCCCACACATGCATGGTCAGCTCGAGTTAGCGCATGTACGTTATGTGCAACTAATGTAACGTGCAATACATGTGATGCATGCGCTCGGAGACATGCGGTTGTGCCGATTTCACGTGCTCGTCTTTGGTGGCAATTGGCTATTAACCACGTGCTCGGTTCAAGATCGATGCCACTTAAGTTACCACGGGGGATGCGTCCTCAAAGACCTCCCATGTCACTCCCGGTGACGAAGCCAACATTTGATTGTGCACCGGAGCCCGCTCATCACGGTTGCACCGTATATACCAAAGTTTTAGACGCCATCGACAATATATAAATAATAATTAATAAAGTATACTATCAACGCGGCTGTGTTATAAAAGTTTTTACTATTTTTAATACTAATTTATGAATAAATGTATTATTTTTTTTAGTATATATTTATAGAAATATAGTCTGAAAATTAGGATAAGCAATATTTTATAATTAACATAATACTTTATGAGTTTAAACTAATCTATTTTGTTTTTATAGTACTTCATTTATTTGAAATTGGATTGTCTGTTTTATGAAATGTATAGTAATAGATATGTATTTATTTGTAGTTGTAGTATTTTAATAAAGTGAGTATTATTTATAAAAAACGCATTTCATTCTTATTAAATCACATTTAGTCTTATACAACCAACTCTCGTTTTACATGGTTTTAAAAAAATAAAAAAATACACGATTTATTCGTTCTAACACGGTTTGTTTGAACTAAATAATGAATACCGCGATATGAAAAATGTCGTAGAAAATCAAATTATTTTCCTAATACGTAAAGATTCAAATGATATTAATAATAACAAATAAAATACTTTATTAGCTTCTATATAAACTATCACTTTTTTTACACGGATTTTGCTGGAACGTGTCCACCGTGTAAAACGAGAGTTGGGTGTATTAATTTATTGAATAGATATTTTATGACATCCATAGATGGCGTTACTATTTGATTTCCATAATTTTTTTTAATAATATTTATTTAAATATTTCCTTTTTTTATTAAAAAAAAACTTTGTTATAATCTAATCATAATAACTAAGAGTTTTATATAAAAAATAATCATTATTATTAGTCAAGTGTTAAACCATCATAGAAATATTAACGGACATCAGTAGATGGCAATTATTTTAAATATTTGTTTCGAATTGTTTCGATGAATATCTAATGTTATCCAATAAAAAATAAGAGGTGAAAGCTTGATTAGGTTGATTTACCTCACAAACGAGATGACTGCTAATGACGCTTTTTGCTCCAACTTGCAAACTAACAGAATTCTTAACTACTCGCTAGAAGAGATTGAGAGTTTGAAAAGTTTCTGAGGTGTAACTAAAAGATATATACAAAAAAAAACTTTTGAGAGAAACAAGTAAGTTTATGAAGTACTAATAGCACAGAATAAATGTTAGATAAAACGTACATACTTGAGGGGAAGTGGAACAAAATAGTTACAGGAAAGGTCTGAATTAAAAATATGACAGCTAACGATAAATAAGCAATAAAAAAATGATCTCAAATAAAATATTTGTAAAATTATTATTTTTACGTATGTACACGTTGTTGGAGCAGTTAAATAAAATTATCCGAAATCAATACAATATTCGAGCTAGGTTCACAAATAAAAGTATACTTCTTATCGAAACAGGGATGATTTAATAACAAGCGATTCTATTATAAACCGGACCTGTTTAACTCACGCCAGAGCCCCGGGCCTCGACATTCGACGGGCGAAATTTTATTTACAGCCGCTTTCGAAGCGGCAAAAAAAAAATAAAAGAGCCCAGATAACAAAACAAAATGTCTGGCGATAAATTTGGGCAAACATCGAATACACAGCTACCGAATTTGGGGAACACACTTTACGACGCTAATATCAATTATTTACGGGGCAACGCAGTTGAGAGTGTGGAGCTCGCGACAAGGCGAGGAGTAGGCTGTAGGGCTACCGGGATGGGGGGGAGGGGAGGGGGTAGGGGCACATCGATCAGCCCCCAAAGAAGACAACACCTTCAGGCTGTAATTTATTTAGATTAAAGTTGTTCGAGACAAAGCGGAAGAGGTGAGGGAGGCAGCTGTCTATTGAGATTGCTCACGTGTCCCTCCCGTGTCTTAATTCATTAACGTTAAAGTCGTTCACGTACGCAAAAATGATCGGATAGGGTTAATGCTGAAGATTATATTTTTATTGGACCCTTTGATATTTGGTTTAGGGTATATTCTGTGTATGTTGATTTATCTAACCATATAATGCATGGTAATGCGCATTTATATTATAGAACTGATGACCATATAGATTTGCCATTTAATTTAAAGGTATACTTCACCCGTTATGGCAGCTCGAAAACAACCGCGTCGTCCGAAGGGGGTCTATTTATAAGGGAAAATAGACTCCTAGCAATTCAAATCATGAAATTGATGAATTCCTCGTCAATATTTTAACATTTATAAAAAAATAGATTATTCTAGGAATAAATATAGCTATTCATGATATATTTCATAATTTGGTCGATCTTTTAATTAATCTATATAACGCGTAAGTGACACACACACTCGGCGATGTCCCGCCGCAGGCTAAGGACAAACCGCCGACTACCCACAGCCTAGATTTCTCTCTTGCAGACAATAAAGGATATTGATTATTTAAAGTATTTATTCTTTAGATTTTTTAGACAAATACAAAAGGTTTGAGAAATGTAGGATTTATATTAAAATAGTTATTCGAGAAAAATCAACAACTTGGGGTCCCCAATAGACCCCATCGGTACGACTAGGTTAAAGTATGCCGATATATATTTCTTCTTGTGTTGCCTTGTTCAATTTTGGACGTAGGTGTTCCACTTTTTTCTCCATATATGTGTTGATTTTTGGCGAGCTGGGATAATTCTAGAGTTCCCAATTCTGTCCAATTGCGAAAACCACGACAAATTTTTTTCCCAACTACCGTTTACATTTCACTTTTCCTTCATGGTGGTCAGCAGAAGGCGATACTTTGGTCCACGATTGATGTATGCAAAGTACTCGATTTTCCGGGTTTTTAAGACGTCCAGTCGAAGTTCCCGCTCCTTATCGAGAAGTAGCACCACATTTGCGGTTAATGTTCGCTACGAGCAACGTCTCGTAGACATACCAATTACAGACCACGAGTAGCAGACTGCAGAGTTCGGAGACGGATCTTCAAGGAGATTCGGCGACAGCATAAGATGTTTTTAATTTTGATTAAAGCATCCCTTGCCATCTCAATCCTGATATGATTTTTAAACCCTAACTGATATGTAAGAAATAATGTACAGTAATACCCCCGATAGCGCGTGTTCCGATAGCGCGAATTTGAAAATAAATCGCGGAATTCACCCTGATAACGCGAGCGCATTCTATTCATGCATACCTCGACCGTAAACTCTATGCCGTTTGGCTGGGTGCGCCTGTGTTATTCCCTGCCGCAATACAACATATATATGTTCTCATGTGCGCGGGAGTGTTCGGCACCATTTCACCATTCACGCCTGATGTAGACAATGAGCCACGGATATCTATATGTCGGCGATCGCATGCATGGCAACCGAATATTTCATTCATCTTAGATTCAAATTGTTTTTTTTTACATCGTTCTTAGTTTAGGCAGATTTGTATTTTTTGCAAAATCTTCCTAACCCTAAATTTTGTATGTGCTTCATTATTCCGATAACGCGTTGTTCCGATAACGCGGTCCCAACATTGGCGCTATCGGGGGTATTACTGTATTTATATTTTTCTACATGCTGAATCTGTTCCCCACGTTATGTTAAAAACCACGGGTCCAATGATAATTCTTTGTCTAGGATTGATTATTCAATTTTTACAATATGAAAAACTTAAAATTTGTCCATGCCTATACAAAAATAATTAAATTAGAGAGAAGATTAAATACAATTTTCGTATTCTTACCATCTTGTATTTTTTTTACTTATCGGGGTCGTGTTTAAAATGTAAAGATGACAGGATATAATCTTGTCAGACGCTTGTCACAACTTAACCAAAGACCACGAAACCCCAACAAGATCTTCAATTAAATTTATAAATTTAACTCATCTCCGTCAAATTATTTTATCAAATTCAACAGCAAAAATATTCGCTACAGCGATGAATGCATATTTCAATAAGTTATTTTTACATTCGATATGATAAAAATAATAAATTTATTTAGATTAGTGATCAGTTTTGATTATTTATCGAGCTTATAAACCCCAAAATACTCTTGGAATTACAGGGAAACCACAATTGTTTCGTTTTTGAAGGGACTGATAAAAAAACATAATTGCAGGGAAAACGTAAGCAGTTTAAAACATGACATGTAATTTCTAACATTTAAAAACGCCGCGCGAGGTACTTCGCTTCTAACTTCCACTGGATGTCTGAGTTGCCTATTTTAATCGGATGGGGAGGCGGTTTTATTCTCTTCTTTGGAAGAAAACAATAAAGGGCTTGCGTTTTTGCTGAGTTGATGTTTATCAGCCATCTGTCGCACCAGCTCGAGAATTCTGTAATATAGTTTTGAATGAATTCTTTCATTTTGCTGGGCCAGATGTGTCTGCAAATTATGGCAGTGTCGTCTGCATAGAGAGCGATTATGACGTGCTTTTTGTTTTTCGGAGTCGGAATGTCACTTGTATAAAGTGAGAAGAGCAGAGGCGAAAGTACTGACCCTTGTGGGACTCCCGCACTTATCGGCCTGGAGGTGGAGAGATCTGAGTTGATTTTAACGCAAAAAGTTCGGTTATTCAAGAAAGAATGAATTAATTTTATGTAGGCTGACGGAAAGCCTGCTTTGATTAGTTTGTGGATTAGTCCGTCGTGCCAGACTTTGTCAAAGGCGCGTGTGATATCTAAGAAGATGGCTCCGGAGGAATATTCAGTGACACATGGGAATTTGATGGCATGTACAAGATATCAGTCTGAAGCCGTGTTGTTCGTTGGGAAGCACCTTGAGGTCGTCGGTTATTTTTAGTAGTCTATCGTTAATGATTTTTTCAAAGATTTTACCTAAGGAGAGAAACTGATTGGACGATAGTTATCTATAAATTTAGGGGATTTACCTGGTTTAGGGATTACTACTATATCAGCTGTTTTCCAGGGATGAGGAAAGTAATTAAATTGGATGGAGGAATTGAAATTTTTTAACAAGGTCATGATGCCTTTGAGAGGGGCAGCCTTAATGGCTTTGATGGAAATGTTATCGGGACCGGGGGCTTTGCGGTTTTTTAAGTTTTTAATTATAAGTTTAATATCAAAAGGATCTATATATGTGGGATGGGATCGGGGTGGGGAAGCATTATATAATTATTAATTTCTGAGGCGATATCTGATTTTAGATTGGCATGTTCGGAGGGATGGGAAGAGGTGGTGAAGGTTTTTTGAAGGGAATCCGCGAAGGCATTTACTTTTTCGGAAGGGGAGGATGCGAGGATGTTATCAGCCGTGAAAGTGGAGGCAGTTCAGATTAGAGAGGTGCAGGCCTTTGCGACCATAAAGGGAATTGTTTTCGGTGGACAGATCGGAGACTTTTTTGTTCCAAGTCTCCGTATTTAATTTGGAAAGCTCGGATTTGACCATACCTTGCAGCTTGTTCATCAGAGACTTGAACTTAGGGTCGCCGGTTAGGTGAATTTTTTGCGGATCTTATTTTTGTATTTAATAAGTTTTTTGATAGCAATAGGAAGAGGAGGTGAGACGGATCTGTTGGTGAGGGTGTGGGAGGATTGTTGGATGGTCGAGGTAATCTGGTTAGTGAAATTTGCAATTGCTAGGTCGATTTGGTTGGGAGATGCAATCCGATATGGTACGGTGGTGTTCTCGTCCATCAGAAATTTAAACAGTTTCCAATCTGTGACTTGAATATTTTTTACTATTTCGGGATTTGGGGAGTTGTTTAGAAGAATCTCGAGAATGATTGGTTTGTGGTCGGACGAGAGTTCGTCGACTGCCCAGATGTTTGGGATGAAGTTAATTTTGTTAAAAATGGCGAAATCGATAACGCTGGGATTTCTTAACTGAAGGTTGCCTCCGTACGTAAAGTCGTCGGGGGCATGGATTTGCCATTCGTGATCTATGCTAAGTTTATTAATGAGATTGCCTGCACCGTTGTTGGCTACACAGCCCCAATCACTGTGTTTGGCATTGAAGTCGCCTATGGTTATAGTTGGAATATTATTCTTGTTGATGACTTGAATGATATCTGAGGCCTGAAGGGTCGGGCCATTGGAAGGATTATAAATTGACGCGATTTGAATTAACCCGTTAACTGAATTAACCCGGCGGAATTCAAGAATTTTGTTCGGAAGTGAGTTGGCGTTCCAACTGGAAATTTTAATGAAATTAGGCTTTATTTTATGCGCCATTGATTTACTTATTAAAGTACCGAGAAATATCTCGGGCAATGATCTCTCTTTCTTGAGGAGAGGCTGTGAAGAATTTGGCCGCTAGCTGGAAAGCCACCATCATCATAACGCTGAGGGCGTTGTTGGGGGCGGATTGCGTAGTAGGAGGTTGTGGAGGGGTTAGGTTTGCATTTTGAGGGCGGGGTCCCCAAGCGTATGGGTTCGGGTTCTTGTTCTGATAAACAAACTGCTGCGGGGAGGCTGGACGGGTGTTGGTCCGCGGAGCGGGATGTGGAATCGGACGTCTGAGAGGGAAGGCCGGGCATTGACGGAAGGAGGCGGTGTGCGGACCGCCGCAATTTAAGCATTTAGGGGTGACGTTGTATGGCTTAATGCATGTGCTAGTCGGATGGTCTCCGGCGCATTTAACCCAATGATATGTTGCGCTGCATCCGGACGCAGTGTGCCCGAAGCGCTGGCATCGGTGGCATTGAGTCTGGAATGGGGAGGTATTTTGATAAGGCTCTATTTTTACTATCACATATCCGAGGTGCGTCACTTTGTGAAGGAGTTTCGCCTCTTCTGGATCTGTGATCTTGACTAGTATCGTCGGCAAATCTATTTTTTTGTTGTTATTATGATTAATCCCCTTTGTTAATCGGTGAATTGACTCAATGGCCGTGATGCCTTGCTCTTCAAGGAGGCCTTTGGCCTCTTCGATGGTGATAGCTGTCGGAACTCCCTTGATAATGATTTTTGAGAGCGGGCGGTCTCTGACTTGGAAAGAAGAAAAAGGTATCTTCTTGTCCTCAAAAATTTTTGTCGCGGCACGGTGGTCGTTGGCGGTCTCAAGAAAGATGAGAGGGCCATCGGAGGAGTTTTTGATTTCGCGGATACCAATGCTTTCCGCTTTTAATAATTTGATGATAACCGTTACCGAATGAGAAGATCGGATCGTAATCGGTGGGATGCGAACGGTCTTAGGAACCGAGGGAGTCGGGGTCGTGGTCGGCGGTAGGGCGTCAACCGGAATGATGTTGGTGTTGGAAGGACGGAAAGATGATGGTGGAGTCGGTGATTGGGTGCGGAGTCGGGTCTGCCTCTGAGGAAGCGGAGGGCTGTTGTTTCTACACATGGCTTTCGGAGTAGGAAGGGTCGGATATTCAGAGGGAGAAAGGGAGTGAAATTTAGCTTTTCTCTTCCTGGAACTAACTACCGTCGTGAAGGCGTTGTCATCGTCTTCGTCGGATCCGCTGTTCTGGCTGGAGTCAACGGGATAGGTGTTGCGTTCTGCGACCTTGTCTAGGTCGGCAGCAGGCACCTTTTACCTTACTACCCGGGATGATAATGTCTTGAAGTTTCTTTGTGAAAAAAAAACTTCAAAGACATTATCAATATTCGAAGTTTTTTTGAGCGGCGACACTTTGTTAGTGCGCTGCTATCAAATATATTGCTCGTATCTCTTCGATGTTATAATCTTCTAAAGAAGTAATACCGTAATTCTCGAGGTCAGCATTTGGCTGATTCGTCCGCTGTATTGTTTACGTTCAATAAAGATACTGTGTCTCTACATGAATTGTGTCTCGTTGCGTCCTTTCGTTATATCCATTTCGAATCCTCGAGAGCTCCCACGTTACACGTACATTGCGGGAAATAAAAAACGTAAATACGGGTACTTGATGTACTAAAATAAAACGGGACTGTGATGCAAAAAATGAATGCAAATAGTGAGAAAACGTGAAATCCGGGCAAGTAAGTTCGGTCGATAGGAGAATAGTAGAGATTCGGTCGGCCGGCGCGCAGGGCGGACACGCGCGGGCAGGGCGGTCACCCTCGTAAGTCATTAAGTCACGCGAAACTACGGACATTCATTAAAAAGTGTGTTATTTACTTTTGTGAATTTCCCCGTGCTTATGTACGTTGACTAGTTGACGCGAAACGGTGAAAGAGTGACCCTGTAGGGTCAGAATCATTGTTTTGTTTTGTTGAAGCGGGGGTGAGAGGGGAGGGTGCAGATTGACGCTGACGTTTGATCGCACATAACCTCACTTTTTCGCGATATCGATTTCTGATTTAAAATGGCGTACTTAAAATCAGTTAAAGTGACAATCGAGTTCATCTGCGACATGCGCTCGAATCTCGATAAACTATTAACGAAACTCAAACAAATCGAAAAGGAGGAGATTATTAAAAATAATAAATATAATAAAATTAATAATAATAATAAAAATATTAGAAATAAAAATAACAATAAAAATAACAATAAAAATAACAATAAAAATAACGTGAAAGTGAATAAAGTGAATATTCCGTAATAAGTGAAAATTCATTCACCACTGCCATTGCCAACGCTACCAATAACGCCAACGCCAACGCCAATGCCAACGCCGTTATCAACGCCAGTGCCAGCTACATCACGGAGATCGATGTCGGTCGGTCGGTCATCGGTTGGTTTGTCACCAACATTTGCCAGCATCGTCAGGACGGCGCCTGGTCCGTCGTCTCCTTGAACTAATGCTCCCGACCAATTCGGGTTGGTCATCGAGGAAGGCGACAACCGGCATCATCCACCAGGACAAATTAGGTGCGTCACGGGCACGAGTAAGCTCGTCTTTAGCTCAGGAGTCGAAGAAACAATGTTATATGCGTGCTCGTTTCACCAGACGCACCAGAAGTGGACATTAAGACTTTGGTGGAGATTAAAGCCGGAGATTATAGGTATCTTCGATTTGAAATCAAGATATCGCCACTCAGGCATTCAAATTCTGGGTACCGGCGGATTACAGACCTCTTCCTTAACGAGAATATCTGGCGGAACTACGCCCGATACGCCGGTATATTTTCAATAAAATTAATTCAAATTGACTAGCACGGTGTGATTATACCGAGCTGGTCAATTTGGTGTATCAGAATGTGAGAGGTCTTGGTACCAAAACTTTTTCATTTTTCACAAGCATACTCGCCCAGGATTCGCACATTGTGGCGCTGACCGAGACTTGGCTCAATCCCTCAATATCGAATAGCGAGTTGTTTGACAACCCCTATGAAGTATATCGCAGGGATAGGGCTGGCCGTGGAGGCAGCGTCTTGCTGTCAGTCCCGCAATGATCTCGGTTTCATGACTCAAAGATGTCCACATCTAGAGTCTGAAGCTGAAGACCTAATGTAGATTCGAGTATGAGAGAATAACTTAGAATTTTTTATATGTGTTGTTTATATTCCACCAAACGGCCAAGTGGGTAGCAAACGCATTTTTTTTTGTGACAATGTCATCAAAATGTTAATATAATCCTAAAAAAAAATTTTAATGGCCGTTGGCTTTAACGTTACATCAGGCAATAACTGCACTAATGGTGTGACTTTATTATGTTCATTTATTTAATTTAGTACAATATAATAATATGCTTAATTCAAGTAATAAATGTTTAGATCTAGTTTTTTCCAATCTTAATTGTGGTGTAAAAGATCTGATGACAATGTCTTGGTACCCAGAATAATTATCATCCTACGCTCGATATATCATTATCTAAAGAAATATTATATAGCATCATGGAAAATGTAAATAATAATGATAGTGAATCAATGAATGATGTCAGATCTTGGTGTTTTCCTAATGATAAATTAAATTTAGTCACTAATTCTTTACAAAGCGCACTGACACAGGGGTGTTTGGTGCAAACGATGTGAACCTCACTGCTCAGGCGTTCTAGACATTGTTTATAGAGTGTTTGATTCGTGTCTCCTTAAGCACTTGACTTTATGCGTAAAAGTTTTTCCCAAATGGTTCTCTAGGAGGCAATTACACTAATAACAAGGAAGCACTCCATCACAGAGCGTAGAGCGATCACCAACCCAGGTACCGTGAGGGAATTCATGTTGCCTCCGGAGAGAACTACAAGGCGACGGTTCACCAGGACCATCGACTTCGTGTTGTTATGTGAGCAGCGTCGTCGAGTCCAATTTTTGGAATTACATTAAGGCAAAGCGAACTGACAACTCGTATCAAAACACATGGTATTTGATGAATTGTTGCTTTTGCTCGAAACGGTGTCAATTTCTTGCTAGCTACTTCCAGTCAGTATTCGACCAACCCGGGACTCATACGATGCGATATTAGTTTTATCATCCCTACTATTCAGATGCACTAATCATGTTACCGTAGACAAAGAAACAAAATGACGTTTGCTTTTGAAGTGTTCGAGCAGTCGGCTGGACCCGATCAGTAACTTCTTTTCGTTCCACAAGCATATCCGGGTGAACTAACTTTGAGCCTCTTCGTCATATTTTCAGCTATCGGTAAGTCGTCCCCAGTTCCAGACTTTAGAGCTTTCCAAAGAAATCACTCATATTTTGAGATGGGTCGAATGTCGCCAATTGCAGACCGGTGGGCTGTTTCTGTCGGACGCAAGTTGTTTTGAAGATGATTCTGCGCTAATGCATATTTAACCATATTGAATGTAGAATTATCGACGGAGCAACATGGATTTCGGCCTCAGACTTGCTCAACTGATCCACGGGCCATTGCGTTTTGGCTTTGTGTATCAGTCATTTGGACTAAAGGGTTCCAAGTCAGACGTTTATCTACAACGACTTTAAGAAAAAGCGTTTGATAAATCGATCGCATACCAGACTCGTTCTGAAACTAGACAGTTTCGGGTTATCGATAATCTCGTACGCTCCTTCTCCGAGTTTACCTTTCCAGAGAGGAAACAATATGTGAAATGACTCTGACGTCGTATACATACAATACACGCTTCAGTACTATTCCGCAGGATCAAATTTAGGACCTTTGGCTGTTTATTTTATTTATAAATGATATTCGCCATTAAATCCTTCAGTATAAATTCTCACTTTTCGCAGACGACTTAAAAATATTTCGATCTATTGCTTCATTGGAAGATTTGCTTTCGTTGCGGCTGGACATTGCGTTCTTTACACGGTTGGTCAATACTAAATCGTCCTTTATTAAGTGACCCAAGTGTCAAACAATGACATTTTCTAGATCAAAAAGAGCCCATCATATTTAATTTACAGTCTTTGGAGCGTAACTCTCTCTAAGCAATCGTCTGTTAAAATTCTGGGTATTTGTTTGATTTCAGTTAAAATTTAGTTTACATGTATGGGACGTGTGAGTCGTCAGGTGTTGGGCTTCGTCTTTGAAATTACCACACATACGTGGCACCTTGAATACGAGTGCTATACGATGCTGCATTGGTCGGGCGCAGATAAAGATTCCATTGCTCGCGACCTTATGACGCCTCAAAGATTCCCTCAGATTAGAAGATACAGAAGAAATTTCTTACGTGCTCATGAGTTTGGATTACAGTTTACTTTTGGCGGGTGCAGGGTTGCGCAAGGTATATAGCCTTGAGAAAAGAAGATCGATTTGCAGCGAAACGCTACTTCCGAGCTATTGGTTTGGCACAATGCCTTAACCCCCTTGCTGTGCGGAGTTGTCGCTATGAACCACCTCCACTACCGTGAAAGACTTGATTCACGTGGCCTTTCTTCCGCCAAAGGCGGACTAAGACTCCTCCAGGAACTCGGTAACCAGAGCTATTACTTTGCTCAACCGCTTGCCCGAATATATAAATATATTTGATGTTTTTATCGCTGTTTCGTTGATATCCTGCCAAATGTGCAATTTCTTTCTTCAATTTAGTATCGTTGCGTCCTTTCGTTATATCCATTTCGAATCCTCGAGAGCTCCCACGTTACACGTACATTGCGGGAAATAAAAAACGTAAATACGGGTACTTGATGTACTAAAATAAAACGGGACTGTGATGCAAAAAATGAATGCAAATAGTGAGAAAACGTGAAATCCGGGCAAGTAAAAACGGAATTTCTACACAATTGAGGTTTGAATGCACCCTAAGTTAGCAGTGAAGATTTTGTCTTTCTTTAATTTTTCACCCGAATATTAACAAACATCATTGTACTATTAAGCTTTAATTTTATTTTTGTGTTATAAATTTAATTTTAATATTAATGGTAAAATGTCTAAGATAGAAACTCTTGAAAAATTCATAGGAACTAAAGCACATTGAAATCAGATGAGCAGGGTTAGGAGAATATGGAAAATGTAGATGCACTACTCAATTCAGGTCAAAAACTTTTAGTTAAGTGACGAAAGCTGCGTATAACCATGCATTATATGCTGCAATATAATGTTACCGCTAAAGGCTAAGATCGATATTGTTAACTTTATTGCATCATTTAGTTTGTCGAGTTATTCGCAATACTTAATTGCAGTCACAGTTTCACTCGATTTTAAAAGCTCTGTATAAATTATACCCGGAGAATCCCACGAGATATTGAGTACATTATTTTTATTCGTAAGAGTAGGTTTAGCAATAGTTTGAGAAAATTCGACTGGATCCACCTAACTTCTCTGTCACTTAAAACTCGTATAGAATATCCATTTTTCATCTCCAGTCATGAAAATGTCCAAAAACGTTTGATTTAGTTAGCAAGCTTTCAAAAGAATGGAGTCAGATAACCTTTTCACGCTGTTCAGTAGTCAGCAATCGCGGCTTTCGCATATCGAGCTCAATCACTTTTCAAATGCGATAAATAAATCTTGTTAACGTCACCTCATACGTTGTTAAACGTGAATTATTTTCAATAAGCAATTTTAATTTTTGATCTTCGAAAACAATAAATATGGCAAATCACTCTTCTTTTCTCTATTATGTCTAAAACTCCCGCATGATTATTTTTACTCACCAAAAATATGGGGAAATGTTACTTGAATCGTTTCCGTATTAATTGTTATGACCAATGGGTAAAAAAGTAAATAAAATTTATCAACAAACGGCAGCTTTAATTCACGATAGTTTGCAATTTGCTAAGAGTATGAAACAGCATTTTCTCAATCATTATCCCAACCTTGAACGAGCTTTAAAATTCCTTCGGAATCTGTAGATTTTTATGAACGGATATCAAGAAATATATAAACAATTTATGCACAAAAACACAGAAGAGGAAAACGGGTTTCCTAATAATAACTTCCTAATATTAAGCAGTGTTATGCTTATAGGTAACATGCATATATTTCGATAATGCAAGTTAACCACGATTGAGCTAAGTTAGTAGTCGCATAGGTGTCCGATGAGAATTCAGGGAATTCTTTATAACACTGGCCAGGGGGTATGTAAGAGGAAGACACCCATTACCCCCGTATGTTTAATAACAAATAATATTTATATGGGTAGTTTGGCGCGTTGGAATTAATTATTTTAATTTCATCTATCCTGCGTTGAATAAATATTTATATAAAACTAATAATAAAAATTCCAATCCAACTGAATTAATATTAAAAGTTAACCCGTGTTGTGGTTCGACCCTTGGGAAAATGTTAGTGTGAGAGACTCATTCCCGTTGTATCTTTAGAATCATTAGAATGTTTATCGACTCTTTATCGAATCTTTATATGGATGTATGGCGCATTGGAATCCTTCTGTTATGCCGATCATCCATCGTAGTCAAATAAATAAATAAATATGAAATTCAACATTCAACAGTAATGATAAATATGTGTATAAAGAATATTAACATTTTGTATGATTTTTTTTTGGGTTTTAATTTTTTTACATATTTTTTTATGCTATAATAATGTTCATTTTAAAAATAGCACGACTTTTCAATTGTTGTATGAATTCAAGCGCTTTTTATTCACGGTTTTTGGTGAAACATATCTAACGTGTATATATGTTGCTTGAATTTTACAAAAAAAATATATGTTTCATAAAAAAACAATGAAATGTTAACCTTGAAACATTCTAAAGGAGCTATGAGTTCGGGAACTTGTTGTATTATATATATATATGATGTATTGTTTTTGTATATGAAAAATATGAAACACACTGATGCACGAATAAAACACTGACGCGGAATTTTGGCTGAAGCTATTTTTTAGCGCAGAGGATGCTAGTAAAAAATATTGCTGTAGCGAAACTAGCACTATGGGAAATCAGTGTTAATAAGAGCAACGTTAAGCGAGGCATTATTGCTAATGAAATTATAGTTTTTCACGATTATACTTATATACACGTTTTCAAATGTTAGTGTAAATGTAATTAAAGTAAGCAATGCCGCATTGTGGTTAGGCCACAAATGAAACATCAGAAAGCATTAACGTTGACAGTGTGTACGCGAGTACGTAACAGCGTCAATTTAAACTTTTAATTGTGAGCTACGCGCGCACACACTTTGGGGTCTACCGCGCCACTTGCGTGGCTACAGCTAAATCCGAATACAGCAATCGAAGACAAATCAAAGACGATTGTTGTTTTTCAGCAATTAACGAGTCGATGGGATCGGATAGCTCTTTTCGGTGATGGATAGACGGGGTAGGCTCTGCGGGAACCCAATCAGTTTATATCACTTTTCGACCTGGCTGATGCTGAGATAGAATGTAGCGGAGCAGGGTACCACGCATAGTTTTAGGATAAACCCGTCGGAGGTGGGGGTGGAAGGCGAGGGCGCGAAGAAAGGGCGGCGCCCCGACGCCTCCCTCGATCACTCGACTCGAAGCCTTTGATGTTTATCGAATTTGCTTTCGCCAAAGCGACTATAAATACGGTGCGTTATTAACTAAAACGTTGCCTAACCGAGTTTTCCATTGTATACAAAAAGGTGTGGATCGATCGAATTAGTCAATGGCGGTTTGACGTGACACGTCAAACGCACCCGTCTATGATCATGGCGGTTAATATGGCGAGCATTCTTTGAAATAATAGATTGGCATACGATAGGTATAATCGTTAAATACTGCATCGATTCGAGATATATTTTTATATTATACTTCTGAATTTTATATTTTGTCTGAAAAATTTTCAAAAAAATATAATTTTATCCCTAATAGAAATGATACTTAAAATTCAGAAGCAGGTGAAATATTTGAAGGTGCTGCGGAATATTAAAAATGAAAAAAGTAAATTAAAAATATAAAAATGTGATGAGATAAAAATACTAAATAATATTAATAATAATAAAATAAGTGACATACGGCACGTGGTTCAAAGAAGTTGTGTCAGTATGACTGCGCTATTATTAGTTAGTTTGACTGCACTGAGTCGCAGCGCGACACGGAGCTTAGCAGCGACACCCCCCCGCACTCCGCTATACTCCGCATTCATTCAATACGCGACGCCGGAAGCGCTGATAAGCAGGCAGTGCTCTCGCTCCACACCGCACAGAGTAATGAAAATATAAATTATATTTATATTTTCGTATACATGATCAATAACTATATAAAAATATACTTTTACTTAATTTGCTTGGAAGAGCCGCCTCTGTTTCTGATCCGTCACGGCGGCTTAAAACCAAGTTCAGATGGCCAACCATGCGAAGGGGTTCCTATTTATAATAAAAATAAAACTCAAGCATTTTTCAACAATATTTTAATTTAAATTTTAAAAAATCGGCGAAAGTAAAGGCTCGCCGTGGTCCGAGAGTTACGCATTCTTCGATATATATTTTTCCACGTTATTACATAACTTTTACAGTTCCATAGTTTTGAAAAGTTAATAATTTATTTCACTTAAATGGCCTCCTAACCCAATGTGGGTTTTGCCACCCGGTGAACGCAATCTCCACCGGTCTAGGGCTTCGGCCTTCCACCTCCCAAGTCCCAGCAGAGACGCGTCTCACTCAACCCTGAGGCGTGGGTTGCGCTGGTTCTCCTCCAGGTTATCTAGGCTATTCGAATACGGATCAGGTCGCCAGCCACGAGCACGGGAAATAATGATTTCTAAAAATAAAATATTTATATAATCAGATCCATAAAATATAATAGCTTTATTGAATAATATCTAATACAAAATCCACCTTTTTGCATGAAGATGGTGGAAAATCACGTTCATTGACTGATATATTATTGTGTTTAGCCACTCCATGAGCATTGGCGCGAATTCGCGTCAGGCAGAAGCGTTCCAATTTCCGCGTTTACGCGTATTCGTGTGAAGCCAGATGCGCGCTTAAATAAATCACAGTTTTATTATTGTATCTTCTCGTCAATTATGAAAGGATCACTCTCTAGCTTATTATGTTCCAATTGCATAGTTACTTTGCTATAGTCTGATAATAGATTTTCAATGAATTTTACGACTTTACATGCAATACAATTTTTTTGCGTAGTAAGTGAAAAAAATGGACCGAAAAGGGTTGAAAAAAATATAAAAATATTGTTATGTTTTTAATAAAATTATATGCTTCAAATTAAAAACAAAAAATTTACATTTTTTTGGAACGTTTTTGCAAAAATAATTCGCTCATGAAGTGGTTAATATGAGCTTATTTAAATTGCATTTTATTTAATTATAATACTGTCGTGTCCTTATTCTACAATTTTAAAGTATATATTTGCTTATAAAATTATATGGTTTTGCCTTTTCAATAGCTTAGTTAAACATTATATGTCGTAGTTTTTTTTATGGGAAAATATTAAACTAGAAAATTAGACGCATTTAAATTGAACATGAAGTTAGAAATCACGCTTTTTCGTTTCAGGTTAAAAAAATAATCCGCGGTAATTCTTTTGATAGTATATTTAATATATATAACTATAAAATATTTTTAATATATATTAGTGATAAAAATGCATATATATAATTAGTAATGCTTCGAGATTTTTTTTCAATTAGGCGAATTTTCTTTAGTTGATTTTACCCTTTCTTTCTCTCTTGTTAATCATAATCATTTATGTATTATATAATTAAAAATCTGACTATCATAAGCTTTTTCGTAATTTTTATCGTGCCATCTAGATAGAAAAACAAAAAATAAATAAAAATACGCATATGTCTGTTAGTGTTATTGGTTACATTTTATTTGTGTTCATAAATATTATCTCTTCAACCTGTCTAAGCATATTTTATTACGCAATATATTAAAACCAGAAATATTCTATTTCTTTTTTAAAATCTATACCGGAATTATTATATATTAAATTAAATTCAATAACGGGATCAAAGTTGCATTTTTTTCATCGTCCTCACAGCTTATGGTCAAAATTAAATAAGTTTATATATTATAATATAATAAAAACATAGCTTTTAATTTAAGTTCCTTGACAATTTTGATTGATTTAAAATCAGGAAAAATGGTATGAATAAAAACGAGAAATGACTGAGTCGCGATTGAGATTTTAATTAGCCGAAATTTTCATAATTTATGTACATGGATTATTTAATTCTTAAATGTAAAATTTTCATTGGAAATACCGCCGTGTATTAATGAAATCAATGCTATTCAAATTTATGTAGCTGCACATGTCCTTTTTGATTGGTTTTTGTTCATTTTTATATATTTTTTTAAAAACAACATATGATTTTAGTTGTTTATATGAAATATTATTGTGTTGAAAGACTCTCATCCTTTTCTTTTTATCAATCAATACATTTTTACCGCATAGGTTGTATTTACGCGGCGCAAATTGAAACGCAGGACATGTGTTCAGAATTTTCCGGTGGTACGTATGGCAACCCTATATAATACAATTACCGAAAACGGTCACGCGGGGTTAAATTGCCACAATCGCAGATCGTTGCGAATTGTTTATAATCGAAGATTACAAACGACAAATGTCGGAATTAGCATAGAACAGGGGCTGTAGCGCGACGTGCTTTGTTTTTAATCAGCTGTACACACGGCCGCCATAATTTATGATAATGACGTCGGCGGGCCCGCCCTTCGTGACCCCTGGCCACATGGAAAATCGGCGTCGGATTTTCTTTGGTTTTTGCACGCGAAAGGAAACTATTATGATTTCCATTGAAACGCAACGCGCGCCCAAATTAGGGTTGCCAGCACGCCAAGCACGCCAGCGCCACGCGGAAGAAATGTTAATTAGCCGACTCTGTTGATGATTAATTTCAAAATATATAATGCGCTAAATTCAATACTGTTATTATTGCATTGTATTCTATCATTCGGATTGTACTATCGAGTCTACAACAATGCCAGAACGGCTAGTGGGTCAAACCCGGCCAGCCACTTATTTTTAATCCTGTCTGCGGGTTAACCCGGAAAGTTTTTCTGTGTGTCGCGAAAAGTGTCAATAATACCCTCAATACTGAAGTAATAATAATAATGATTTTATAACACGTTATTTTACTATACATATATCCGTCAATATTTTAAATTATATTTAAAGATAATGGAAAAAAAATATTGAGGAATTTTAATTAATAATAAATGACAGTTGATTGTTAAATATAGTTCCATTGAAAAAAATATAATCTCTTAGAAAAGTACCTGTTCACCCATAAAGCAGTAAATTTCCAACAACAAATAAAATACAGGATTGCATCAAAGCTTTACTTATCTCATATTGGTTGGTTCCAGTAAATAGGTTTTCAGGAAAAAACTTAAAAAAAGAAAAAGGCACTGTTATGGAACTAAGTTTTCAAATCCGATAACTTCACGTTGGTCACAATACTTAGGTGTGATATCGAAATCGTTCAATTGTGGATCTTCAACATTCATAAAAATTAGAAATATTTGAAAAATACATAGTATGTATTTTCCTCTTGTTCTTCATATTCTTTGTCTAAGTCCTCTTCAAATTAGCTTTCCTCTGCGTATAGTAAGAAACTATTATCGATAAAATATTGTCGGTTGAACTCATATCTTCGAGTGGGGGAGAGAAACTGAATTACTTATACACTTTTTTACCATATGCAAACGGTCAGATACGAAACACTACTAATTCTATAAAGATTTTATTTTTTAGTAAATATTTTTTCAGTTAAAATCCCATTTCACAATTTCGTTGGTCGAGTTGTCGTTTTCTTTATGAATGACTTAAATATAAAAACTCATAATGAAAATTATGTTTTACTACATTTTTCTATAGAATGCATTATTAATTTTATTTAGAAAATTTTTATTTTGATTTTTATTTTAATATATATATTCCTAAATGTATGTTTAAATTATTATGAACGAAGATCGGTACTCGGATTCCGCCAGAGGATAATAAAGAAGTCAATATTTTCAACAAAAACTGTATAAAACATATGTTTCGACGAAAAATTTATCAGCAAATTAATCAAATTTTCCATGAACACGGAAGCATTTGGTCTGAACACACTCACTAATTTTCGTGCTGAAGGTGTGGGTAAAAGAAATGCTTTTTATAGGCTTGACGATATATCGACTTACTGCATCTAAAGGGCTAATCGGGAAATCGGGAAATAATCATTTGCTACAGATATCGTGGGAAAAATAGTCAAAAATTTGCACCAACAAAGTTTGAGCATATTTTATGCTGTAAAAAAATCAAATTTTGTTAAAACCGAACCAAAAAATCCATTGAAAATTCATTAACCCAAGTAACAACAGAGTTTTTCGTATCCTGGTGCATAATACATTTACATATTTCAAAATCCATCTGAGTGTACAATTAAGGAGCTTCTGTTAGACCTTCAATTGGAAGAGATTGTTCTGCAAAATTATCATTGAAAAATATGTGGACTTAACTAATTCTATAAATATCTTTGGAAATAATAAATACGCTCAATTAAAATCAAATGCACGGGGATTTATACCTGTATTCGGAAGTACTTATCAATGCGAAAGGAGATTTTTAAGAAGAAGCAATACAGATCATTATTGACAAATGATCAAATATCTGAAGCAAACAACTTAAACAAAAAAACAAAAAAACATAAACATTCATCGGATTAGTACAAAATTTAACATATTCTATATACGTAGAAATATTTTATTTGTTTTTTTTTGTCAGCGAAATGCGTATAAATATTATGTTAATACCACTTCTTGTTAATACAAATTGAACCAGATTTTGTTGTTGTTCCATGAGGAGAATTACCCATGTAAATATCTACGTGTTTCTAGAGATCTCTGATCTAGATGATGATGACGTTATCACAAATATATGTACCGATATATAAAAAATTGAATGTGTATGAGACGTTAGCGGCAAATAGTAATATATGATAAGATAAGATTTAAGATTTAATATACAATAGTATAGTAGTAATTCGGATTGATTTTTTATGTAATAAAAAATATTGTCAATGATTTTTATTATCATTTTCGAGTATTAAGTGATTATCTTATATCATTAAGAAATAATATGTTTTTATTTCCAAATCAAGATAAGATAACGATTTTAGGTGATATTGAGAGCGTAGGTCACCGGTGACCTACGCGGCGTCGTAAGGTAATACATGTATATACAACATAAACTTTTGTAGTCGAAACAAATTGTAGCATGACTAATTTATTACGTATTATATGTTTTATTTATCTATACCCCTAGCCTAATTGTAGAGGCTAGTTTATCCTTGAAAAAAATAAACCTGGAGGTTTATTAAAAATATTTGCATTTTCAAACAAAATTTTGGAAGTTTTTGTGTGCATTATATTCAGGGGCGCCGTATATGTCACCTTTAATCTTAAAATTCGTAGTAAATGTGACCGCTGGGGCACTGGGACTGTTTATAAAAAAAAACACGTAGGTCACCGGTGACCTACGTGGCGCGGAATGTGTTAAAGCAATTAGTAAAAACATAAACAATTCCAGCGGAAGAGTTAGAAGAAAATTACCAAGAATTTTTATTTATGAAAAAAGGTAGTAATACAAATTGTTAATTGTAGAGACTTCTTAATAACTTTAGAGGTGGACATATACATGGACCACGCACTATCCTAGGAGCCCCATTCAAAACGTTAGAGTGCGTGTTATCAGTGTTAATATGTCTTCAGAGTAATATTAGCGTTAGGCCTGTAAACGCTGGATGTACAATCCATAAGCCAGCTCATCCTGCTTGTCTTTTATGCCATATATTACTGGAATTGTAACCTCGGAGTACGAGAAGTAGAACAATTGCCGTGTGGCCATGCCTTTATTGTGTCATATATATTATTTATTGGTCAGTTACCCTCGGCAATCGAGTAGCATTCCTTCACTGGAAACTCGGACGAACGGAAAACTTCTTGCGATTTACCCTTTGTACAAGTCGCCTGGAAAACAATGATATTAATCTGTTATAATCATTTTAAAAGCAAACAGCGCGGTAGGCTAGGTCAATAAAGATATGGTTAATAAGAGGTTTATAAAATATAAATATTTGATTAAATTTAATTATGTTGTAATTTTTAGAATACTAAAAGATTTAGACTAAATAAGCCATTGAGAACAAACACATCAGTAACATTGACAATAACATTGATCGCGGGATTGTATTAATCCATGACCATCTCTGAACAGTTCCTTATTAGATTATATATTTTTTTTATTTAATTTCACAATTCTTTTATCTCATACACATATTTATGATGTTAGATAAAAAAACGGTTACCACTCTAGTTCAAGATTTGCCGTGAGTCTGAGACCATACAGTCAATTACATATGTGAGTACATACGTTATGTTATTATTATTATTTCTTTTTAAAGCAAAAGAATCTCCGATACTGTATTAAAATTAATTAGATTTTATTAAAGTTGAAATAATATGATTGCTATTAGTAAAAATAAATGAAAGAGATGTCCCTGTCTTACAAGAAAGGCTATACATTTATATATGATCGGATTCAGAATTTTCTGATTTATCAATGTCTATAATCAAGTCCTAAATCTCTAAAATGAGAAGTAAAGTAAAATAAAAGTTAATACCATATTTTTACAAATATGTTTTACATGAACTGATATCAAACTATATTTTATAAAAATCCAAGAAATATAGTTTTAAATGTATTTTTAATAATAGTAAAAATAATAGAAATCTCAAAATAAACTACAAAATAACCTGTACCTGTGACAGCTTAGAACATTAATGGTGTATATTGCTATAATATTACTACGCGGCAGATAGTATCAAATTGGTTTGAGAAATTTTATTCTAGTAACTTAGACTTCACGAATGAGCCAAATCAAAGTTAATGTTGAACTGAAAGTCACTGTCGAGTTAGATTTATCTCAAAGTGGATATGAGTTCACTGGGATCATTGAGGTTTGGCATTGGCAAGTAAACAGTATTAACTCAGCTATCTGAAATCGATAAAGTATACATATTTGATTAGTGGGTTTCAAATGAACTAATAAAAAGCAGAGACAAAACCGTTTGATTAATTTTTAAATCGAATTATAATGTGTTATGAGTAATAAATTCAATACTATAGCCGTAAATGTTCAGCGCAGTGGATGGACAAGAATAAACCAACAAAAAATAACACAAAGCGTAAAATTAATTAAAGATGCTGAGTTTGTTTGTGTGGCGCAGGTGTGATCAACTAAAATTTAATGAAACCTAGCTCGCCGATCGCGGTAGAAGTATACCAAAATCAGTTGGACTAAATAATCCAAAAACTTAAAGAATTAGTCAACCGATCGACTTCTATTCTATTGCACGACAACGCTAGACCACATACCGTACGAATGACAGTGGAAAAACTACAGGAGTTAGAAGTTCTTCATCATCAATCAAATCTTGGCCCCACTGACTACAAATTCTTCCGCAATTTCAATAACTTTTTCACAGGAAAAAAAATGAATTCAGACAATGCTGTAAAGCAGGCCTTCCATGATTTAATTGACTGCGGATTACCAGCTATTTATATTAACTGATTGAAGAAGCTACTGCTAAAATGCTAAAAGTGTATCGACAATATCACTGCATAGTTTGATGAATGAAACTATTCTTTGTGTTTATAAAAAAATATTAAGCTTTGTATGATTTTCACCAAATTTCAAAGCTGACGGTACGATAATAAACAATCTGATGTGATAATTAAGTTATCCGCGATTGAACTTAGGTAGTACTCGAATAGGTTAACCATCAGGCGAAATCTATGAATTCTTGGATTTTTTTAACACTACTAGAGAATACTTGTGGGTATATAATCCACCACGCTCGGATTATTAAAATCTTTATCTTAACCTTTATATGGGTGAGTGGCCCTTTTCAATTTTCTGGCATGTCATTCATTCATAATAAATAAATAATAAACTGTTTGTGGTTAAATTACGTATTTGAATAATAATTTATTATTTATATATTATTCATATATATTAATAGTTTTAAATAATGTATACATTTTAATCGGCCATTGCCACACATAGATAAGTATTTTATTAATGGTTAAACATGAGAATAGTATTCTTTGTTGCTATTAAAAGAAGCGAATAAATATTACATTTGCTCACTCTATTGCCGCTTTATATATTATATTGTATATACGTCAAATCGCAGTAGAGTATGATAATATTTTCTTTAATTAGTAGAATATGTTTTGTACAAATAACGCTTATCAAAACTATGTCATGGTAACTGTAATCAATTGGAATATTATTTCAGGTATATATGTTAGAAAAGATGAAATTAAGACATTCGATACGGCGTTACAAATTGGGAATTTTCACATGCTTTATAATATCCACAATATCAATATTCCACATTCTTCATGATTATCAGATATACAACTTTAAGATTACTTCTGAGAGCGACTTGATTGAACTAAGCGATATATCGAATGGAGATATATCGTGTTATCGTCCTAGAAAATTGATATTTTTCCATGAGACATCGAGTAATATATCTTCAGAGGCTACAATCACACTTAACCCAAGACAAGCCTGTGCCATAGAATCGGCAGCAAAATTAAATCCAAACTCAAGTGTATTTCTTATAATTGCCACATTAAACCACTTGCGAAATACTACAATATTTATCAAAAAAACAGATAAACTCTTTAATCAAATATTATCGTACACCAATGTTAAGGTGAGAAGAGTCGATTTAAAAAACTACACAAAAGATACGCCGCTCGAGGAGTGGTACCTGACCGGCAAATTGCAGAAATCGAGATTTGTAGTTTCGCACACCAGCGATGTGATGAGATATTTGACACTGTGGAAATATGGAGGAACCTATTTGGATCTGGACGTGGTTGTAACCAAA
Organism: Philopotamus ludificatus; assembly: GCA_022495035.1. Taxonomy (NCBI): domain Eukaryota; kingdom Metazoa; phylum Arthropoda; class Insecta; order Trichoptera; family Philopotamidae; genus Philopotamus; species Philopotamus ludificatus. Next base: position 40,397 of record JAGXCT010035548.1, on the reverse strand, counting down.
AATTTAGATGAGCTCGGTGAGAACTTTGCTGCCGTTCAATCAGATACTGATGTGGCTGCTGGGGCATTGAATTTTGATTTTCGGGGATATGGTCATGTGATCGTCGACTTGTGTGTCAGGTAAAATTTTTTTTTTTTTAAGTCGTGAAGCGATTACATATTATTATATTTTTATATAAGATAATTAATCCACTTTCCCTCATTTCTGAGGATCGTGACCATGTGCATGATTCCCCTTATGGAGGACCATGGACATGAAGCTCATCAGGAATATATAGGTGCGGTGGTTTCCATTTTGCCTTCTACCCATAGTGATTTTTTTTTATACTGAAGTGCTGCTGCCCAGATTATATTTTTGGCAATTATTTTTTGTAGAATGAAGGTCATTCAAGCCTTCATCCCCACCCTATCTATTGACCAGCGTCACTCAGAAGTATTCAGAATGGTCACCCATCTGAATACTATCTGCGCTTATTGGCATTAACTTTAACAATCATAATTTGATTATAATTACCTCCAAGCTATGACGGGTATAGGTCATGTAAAATAAACAAATTAAAATAATACACCTATTGAAATACTGTTAAATCAAATAAAAACAAATGCTATTTTAGATGAGTGAGTTTAATTTTTTTATATGGATTTTGACATATATCATTTTTATTTTTTTAGAGAGATAAAATTGGATTTTCGTGGAGATCTTTGGGCACATAATGGACCGGGAATTATAACAAAAATTTTAAAATTGGCCTGTGATACGCAAAAAGTAACAGAAATGACCGAAAAAAAATGCAACGGTAAACACAAATCATGGAATGCGTAATTATTTATTTTTAACGTGTTCTTTTTATTTAGGTTTTAAAGTATTGCCGGCGACTTCTTTTTACCCGATTCCATATCAAAACTGGAAATTATATTTCGATCCTGAAAAAATTGAAGAAGTTTTAAAATTATCAAATAAATCATTTGGCATTCACGTATGGAACAAACTAAGTTCAGAATCAAGTATCAAAACAGATAAAGACGTCGGTTACACCATAACGGCGAAAAAATTTTGTCCAAATGTTTACAGTGCAAGTGGGGAAGAATTCTAATATCTTTTTATATCTAATGAATTAAATATATTTAGTATATATTTTATTACAAATATAGTATAAACCTAAAAAATACATATATAGCCCACAGATTTTCAGATGGTTTAATTTTATTTAATATAATGAAAACAATCAGAACACAAAATTATAATTAAATTTTCCATGATTCGGATGTGATAATTTCTGATAACTTATATTAAACTATTTATAATTCAATCTATTATTATAATGGCCATTATAAACATTCATTATTTTAATTGAGTGTTTATTTACGTATATTAATTATCAATGATGGCGATTGAGCAATGACTGAATTTAATTTATATTTATGTATAGTTGTGTAATTAATTATAGAAATATAGTATAAATATATATAATAATATAGTTTATGTATTAATAATTTAGAATCTCAATTAATAAATGTTAATGTGTAAATACAAAATATATATTTGTATGTACATACACAACATATAATTTTCAGCCCATTGAAAATATTAAAACAAAGCAAAGTTGTGATAGTATATAATTAATTAATATGTTTATAAAAAATATATTTTTTATAAAAATAATTTGGTTTATTGTTATAAATCCACCATCATTTGTCAACATCGAGTCGATTGATGTTTACAATTGCAATCTCTCGAATAAAAAGTACTTCACCGAACGAACCAATCGAAAACAGGATGTATTTACAAGTGTCACCATATTTAGCAACCAACCATTCCACTGCAAACCTGCTAAATAAAACGGGGCTCAACGTGCTATATCTTCATTTTTTTCATCATGACCATTCTTATTCTGAATCTCCTTGATTTTGCCATTCTAAGATCTCCTTAATCCCGCACCTTCCATGGCAGCTTCTACGGTGGAAAATGCTGATTTCAAAGAGTTAGTATCTTCTAGTGAGATGAGTTCTTTTGAGACATACAGATGAGGGTCTGTCACCCTTTATGTTCTCTATTTCTTCTTGGACAGAAAAGTTTGTACATTTAACGATTCACGATATTCTAAACAGGCATTATCAGCACCACATTTCGAAGTCGTCGCTTTTTTCTTAATGTAGTACAGATTTCTACGTCGTATATGAAAATGGAGAATGTTAGACTCTGCAACAAACGTTTTTTGGATATGTCCCTGCTTTTCTAAATTGTCAATAAGTTTGATCCAATTCGTCTTCATATTTCTACTTCACGATTTCCGTTATTCATAAATAAAGATCCGATATACTGAAATTTTTCGACATCATCAATCATCAGTTTGGTTTTTGAAATTTTAATCTCTAGCCCCAGTTTCTTACTTTCACATCCAACTCTTTTGAACAATTTGTTAATTTCTTCTTCAGTTGTGGCTATCAATGTAGTATCTTTCGCATACTTTCGCGCCTTTACCATTGTGTCCATAGATATCAATAAAGATATCTATTTAAAATTTTGATTATCGAATCAGATTGATTATTCTAAATCAGTTATATACCAGTAGTTAGCATACTAATTATTAAAAAGAGCCAAATACCTAAAATATAACGATTCAGATTACTGATGAGAGCCAAATTTCTTTACAAGAATCCTTTACACTGAATAAAACTAGATATCATACCTCATAATATTCGTATTTATGAATGAAAAATACATTTTTATTTTAAAAATTTCAATTTCATGTTTAATGGAAATAATAGCTATGACTATTTCTCAATATACTTTGATTGAAAGAACAGCAAAAGTCAGTTTTTTTTTTAACTAATCTAGACCCTAAGGTTCCTTTGGCCTCGACTACCATTCAAGTCTGGTTAGGCCCATACGCTCAGCGAGTGAGTATCTCGTGGCTGGAAAATGATGATGATGAATTCATTTGGTATAGTCAGACATCAACCAACAACTATATGGACTGTTCTATTATCTGAATGATAACAATAATGAAATCATAACATAATCTACAATTACTACGTAAGTAATAATTTTCGATATCGTAGATTAGAATATTGATTTTGACTAATTGTTTTCTACAGCAAGAATGTCAACGGTAAACAATGGTAATGTCGACTATTTAATAGTTTTATGGATGTTATAAATATATATTTGAATTTATGCTATGCAAATACATATAATAGCGATGAAGTAATGCTTTAAATTATTATAATAAGTTTAATGGTTACTGCAAAAATTATGTAATGTATACATATTCATTTGAAATAATAAGTGTTTATTAAAGTTGAACTTATTATATCAATTATAAAATCTACAATCAAACAAATATGAAATATTTTAGCTATATCATTAGACAAATATTCTTTCAAAATAAATATATTTATATATTTGTATATTTGTCCAGTGCAGCATTTAACATTTATAATATTAATATTAAACATAAGGAAAGTTTGGCAAACACGGTTAGATTTTTATCGTAAAATCATATCATATCGGAAAACGTCACTTTATTCAAGAAAATAGAGTGAACACAACAGTTTTATACAACGTACTCAATGTGCATATACTTAAATATATTTTTATTATAATTATATATTATTGTACAATAAATATAGATATAAAAATAATACTTTAACAGTCGGTTTAAACGGATATAGTAAAACAAAAATCCATGATTTCATCATGTTTTAGTGGATTTGAATATTATTTTTTCTGGTAAGACATATTTTATTATTTTTTATTTAATTTTGGACCAAGTACATAAATACAGTATTATTAATTATTATAAAATTAATTTCAAACATAAATGAGTTATATGTGAACAGAAGGTGTTCATTTTCGGTACATGTACGTGATTTGATTTTTTTCGAAAATTTTCGAGTTTTGAATAATAAATTCAAACATTCACGTAATATATTTATAGCAAATTTTTATATAGAGAAAAATAAATTTCTAATCATTAACTGCTCACTTGAATATGTGGAAATTGTGTTTTTCGTTAAATTAGATTCAGTTGGCACGTATTGGATATATATAATAAATAACTAATATGTAGGGCAGGGGTTTCCAAATAAAATATTGCCTATGATGGGCATCACTTTAAATTATCACTTATAAATATTTTATTAAAAATACAAGCGACATACAATTTTTAAAAATCTTAAAACATTTTTTTTATTATTTGATATATTTTAGTTATCGACTTGTAATTTGGATGTCGCGCATCAAAGTTGATTGGTAAAGTGTTTATCAATCAATCTGTTTATAATCTGATATTTCGATTTAATCATTTCTAATTAAAAAAAAGATACGGAGCGAAATGTGATATATTTCTGATAAAATTAGTGTAATTTAATCGCCATGTCTGTATATAAGCTATGTCTATAGGCTCAATTTATAAATTTAGAGGGGCAGATTCGACCTTCATAATTATCTTACGATACTTCGCGAATATTATGACGGCTGCTTTAATATCTTTACTGATAGCTGTATCTTTCAAACGTACAATATCCAAAAGTTCTTCTATCATATTCAGTTGATTATCTACAATTTTGATGAAAATAGCCAGATAGGCATCTCTGAAATCGGATGGTATTTTATTACATAAAGCTTCTTGAAATTATATTTATCGATTCACAAATCTCAGTCGAATATCATTAATTCTTCTGCAACAGTCTGTCGCGAGAGACTGATTATACTGCGAAGACTTTTTCCGGGCAAATTTCTTCGATTGCGGCAATTAAGCACTCTTTGATGTAGTCACCATTCGCAAAGGGTTTCATTTTTTTCGAAATAATATGAGATATTCGCAAGCTGGCAACAGCGTTTGATTGGTTATGAAATACATTTCATTGGGTTTTAATTTGTTTTATTGAGTCGTGAAGCGATTACATATTATTATATTTTCTTCATCCCACCCCTCTTTTGACCAGCGCCACTCAGAAGTATTCTTAATGGTCACCCATCTGAATAATTTCTGCGCTTATTGGCAATTAACTTTAATAATCATAATTTGATTCTAATTACCTCCCAAGCTATGACGGGCACTCCCAATAAACTCACGCATATAGAGAAAAGTCTTAAGACGGATCTTCGGACCGCGTCCGGACGAGGCTAGTCTCGGATATAGAGACATGCGTTCCAAAAAAAATATATAAAGTATTGAAACGATTAAATAAATTTAACATTTTAATGTTTAACTTTTATTAGTAAACACGAGCGTATAACTGTAATTCATAATTTTTTTTTTTTGAGTCGTGAAGCGATTACATATTATTTTATAATTATTATTATTTTATTTTATTTATATATGATATTAATCCACTTTCCCTCATTTCTGAGGATCGTGACCATGTGCATGATTCCCCTTATGGAGGACCATGGACATAGTTTTCATGGGAATATATAGTGCAGTGGTTTCCCGTTGCCTTCTGCACCGCAGTAATTTTTTTATACAGAAGACCTTATATTTTTGACAATTATTTTTTATGCGAAATGAAGGTCGTCAGCTTCCACCCCGCCCCTCTGTTGACCAGCGTCACTCAGAAGTATTCAGAATGGTCACCCATCTGAATACTATCTGCGCTTATTGGCAATTAACTTTAATAATCAAAATTTGATTCTAATTACCTCCAAGCTATGACGGGCACTCCCAATAAACTCACGCATATAGAGAAAAGTCTTAAGACGGATCTTCGGACCGCGTCCGGACGAGGCTAGTCTCGGATATAGAGACATGCGTTCCAAAAAAAATATATAAAGTATTGAAACGATTAAATAAATTTAACATTTTAATGTTTAACTTTTATTAGTAAACACGAGCGTCTAACAATAATTCTAAGGTTTTTTTTGAGTCGTGAAGCGATTACATATTATTTTATAATTATTATTATTTTTATTTTATTTATATATGATATTAATCCACTTTCCCTCATTTCTGAGGATCGTGACCATGTGCATGATTTCCCTTATGGAGGACCATGGACATGGTTTTCATGGGAATATATAGTGCAGTGAACTTGTTGCCTTCTGCCGCAGTGATTTTTTTTATACTGAAGAGCGCTGCTGCCCGCTTAGCTTATATTTTTTTGACAATTATTTTTTTATGAAATGAGGTCGTCAGCTTCACCGCCCTCTGTTGACCAGCGTCACTCCAGGAAGTATTCAGGGCGGTCACCCATCTGAATACTATCTGCCTTATTGGCAGTGCTTTAATAATCAAAATTTGATTCTAATTACCTCAAAGCTATGACAGGCACTCCCAATAAACTCACGCATATAGAAAAGTCTTAAGGGCGGATCTTCGGACGCGTCCGGACGAGAGCCGTCTCGGATAGAGACATGCGTTCCAATGCCGAGGTTATGGCCATGTATGGGGATATACCATTGGCCTTATATATTCGCACGCAACGCCTACGTTGGGCAGGGCATGTAGCCCGAGTTGGCAGTGGTAGGCTGCTCCATACCATCATAAACTCCAAGCCTGGGGGAACCCGCCCCGTTGGGAGGTCAAGACTTCGGTGGAGAGACAGGTTTGAGGCGGACGCGTCTCTGTTGGGGCTTGGGCGGTGGATGGAGGAGGCCCAGGACCGGCAGAGGTGGCGTAATGCCCTTCAGGTGGCAGGGACTCATTTCGGGTCGGGGGCCACATAATTATTATTATTATTATTATATTGAACGTATTTTTTCAAAATGCTGAATGTATAGAAACTTAGAAACTTATAAAGGGTTACACAAAATTTCAAATTGGACCACAATTGGAACTGTAGGTCACCATTTGCTCATCCTTGATGTAGGTGTTTGTCCTAATTATCATTTTGTACATACTTAAAGTTTTTTACATTTTAATCTTATAAATCTATAATTATTTATCAAATCTAACCCCGTTTTCTTTTTTAATTTGACCAAAGGCGTTTATTCGGTACATTACATGACTAGAAATTCATTTTGTAGAGATTTTTACGCATATTTTTTGGGAAATGCTTCGAAATGATCTCTCAATATATTGTTACAACTGAGGTTGAATTAAATGAAAAGTAATTTCGAAAAATTAAAGTTTTATTCTCAACGTAGATTAATAATAGGCTTCCTTAATTATTCGTGAATCTTTTCTATTGATATTAATTTCTTCTCTAATATTTAAAAAAAATAACACAAAAATATAAATAAACAATACAAAATGTTGTTAATCCCAATAATAATTTCAGTAGAAGCAAAGAAAAAAATATTGTGAGGTACCTCGGAAAACTCCCATTTTTTCGCGGTTGTCTATATTTATTGTGTTTACACAAACTGATAATTATTACTTTTAGATAATAAAAGTTGTACAAGGATTTAAAAAATAAACAAGGTTAATGTATGAATTTGTTACTAAGAACAGCGGAGCCTTAAGGTAAAAAACTTGTCAGGGTATGGTTATTGACATTAATTAGCCGCCAGTGTACATAATACTTATATATTCAGGTATAAGGGAGGGAAACTCTTGAAACTATAAAAAAGCATATCAATACGGCTTGCGTCCCCGTGGTATGAACACAAAAGTGAAGCCTTTACGTCATGTATAAGACTCAGATCTTTTTAGCCTCGACTACCTTTCGAGAGTCTGATAAGACGCATAAGCTCAGCGAGCAAATGTCTCATGGCTGGCAAATGAAAAATGATTATTTATTTCATAATAAGTCGTTAAATATAGATCAAAATAACGTAATAAGGACTTACCAAAACCGGTCCTTCCGGTTAGGGTCATCACTTATATTTGCGTTGATATAAAATCTCATGTAATTATCTATATAGTGTAATGGACTTTCAAAAATACATTTTTAAATTACAATTTTTATAAATTTCATCAGTTTTCAGAAAAAAACAATTTGCTTTCAAGAACAAGAAACCTCTAAAAATAAAAATATGTTTATGTGTGTAACACAGTGCCCGCTTAACGTGGTTTTGGTGAAAAAAAATATTATTTTTCAATTAAATTTTGCTTTGTCGACTTACGCACAGCTGTGAAAACTTCCAAAAATTACGGTCATGATACATCTGTATCTATAATGTTAATGTTGTTAAAAAAAAATTACCTGAAGAAAAACAATATGTATTACATTTAGTTTCTTGTTATATTCTTTATTAATCACTCGTTAAAACTAAGAAGCTGATAAAATTATTAATAACAACAATTTCTAAGATTTATACAATTGTCAAAAAATTGAGCTTTAAAAACGTTTAGGACGATTAAAAGAAGTGAAAATTCGAGCAAGTATAATCGTGGAATCTTTAATAAGTGCTAAACATACGCATCGCACACGTGACGCAAACATAAAAAAAAATAATTAAGAGAAGTAAGTTATAAAGTAGATCCGATGACGTAAAAGCTGCAGAAGAATATCCTCCAAAATTAGTGAAAACAATTGGAGGTTCTTCTCTCATTTTCCTTATATTTGTTATTATCATTTTACACGGTTTACTTTGAAATGGGAACCTAGCTTAATCTTTTTTTTTTGAGTCGTGAAGCGATTAAATATTATATTATTATATAATTATTATTATTATTATTTTTTTTTTTTATATAAGATATTAATCCACTTTCCCTCATTTCTGAGGATCGTGAACATGTGCATGATTCCCCTTATGGAGGATCATGGAAATGGTTTTCATGGGAATATATAGTGCAGTGGTTTCCCGTTGCCTTCTGCACCGCAGTGATTTTTTTTATACCGAAGAGCGCTGCTGCCCACTTCCCAGCTTATATTTTTGACAATTATTTTTTTGTGAAATCAAGGTCGTCAGCCTTCATCCCACCCCTCTGTTGACCAGCGTCACTCAGAAGTATTCAGAATGGTCACCCATCTGAATACTATCTGCGCTTATTGGCAATTAACTTTAACAATCATAATTTGATTCTAATTATCTCTAAGCTATGACGGGTTCATTCAGATTAATCTACTTCCAGTGATAAGCGGGTGATAGGTGTATGCATATTTAGTTTTATACTTTGCTTTTTCATTTAATAGTTATTAAACCTTGTATTAATATGTATAATCCTTGTTATTTCAGTTTTTTAGAGAAATGAATAAAAAAATGAATAATAAAAAATCATTGAAATATAGTATTGGAATTATTATAGTCATATGCATATGCGTATGGATGATATATTATTTCAATATTCCAAGCACGACTAGTAAAAGAAAAAATCATATTAAAATTCCCGAAAATTTTATTACGATTAAAAAAATTTCTGACAATGAATTTCTATCAATACCATCAAATCGGTTGATATATTTTCACGAAACCTCGAATCTTATAAATCCAAATGGAGAAATAGTTATTAGGCCGCGGCAAGCTTGTGCCATAGAATCGGCGGCTAGATTGAATCCTGACCACACCGTGTTTCTATTATACACAATTCCTGTAGAATACGCAGACGAAGAAGTGTTTGTAAAAATCGACGAATCACACATTAAAACATTGTATTCGTATAAAAATTTTAAAATAAGACGTTTGGACATAAAGTTGTATATGTATAACACTCCACTTGAAGAGTGGTACAAGACTGGTATGCTGGAGAAATCTAATCACCGAGTGTCGCACACGAGTGATGTGTTGAGATTTTTGTCATTGTGGAAATATGGAGGATTATATTTGGATTTGGATGTAATTATTATGAAAAATATTAGCGCACTAGGTGAAAATTTTGTGGTTATGGAATCAGAAACAGATTTGGCTTCGAGTGTAATGCAATTTGGAAGATCAGATTTTGCATTCAACGTAGGCATACATTGTTTGATGTTAGTAACAAAATATTTAATATTTTTTTTAAATATTTATATATGAATATAAATTAATTTAAAAATATTGTAAATAATATAATTTATTTTATATATTTCAGGGAGTTGGAAAATAATTTTCGAGGGGATCTTTGGGCACACAATGGACCATTATTAATAACGAGAGTGCTACAAAAAATTTGCAAAGAAGAGAAATTATCAACAACGAATAATGAAAAATGTCAAGGTAACATATACTTAATAATTATTGAATTAGTGTACATATACGTAATTGACTTTTTATATATTTAATTTATTAAAAAAATAGGATTTTTTGTATTACCAAAACAAACATTTTATCCTATTTATTGGGTAGATTGGATGAAATATTTTGATGCAAGTGCTACCGAAGAAGTACTAGAATTAGCAAAACAGTCATATGGAGCACACGTTTGGAATAAACTAAGCGAAAGTTTAGCTATTGATACAGTGGAAGAAGTTGCATACACTGTTTTTGCAAAAAGATATTGTCCACAAATATATGAAGTAAATAAAAATAAATTATAAAGTATTATAAACGTTTTTACATTTTTTAAAGTCATAACACTGCGTCCAAATAAATGATCGATATATGTTTATTTATTTAAAGGTTATCTTTAAATGATTTAGAAATATAATTCATCTAAAATAAATGACTTTCTATTCGTTGTTTTTGAATAATAATAGTTAAAATTATTATTAATTAATAATCATGCATTTGTTCTTCAACAAAAAATATTTTTAGTTTTGCTAAATACTCCGTTTGAAAAACACCTGTGTTAATATATGACCAAAAAATAGTTGTTTTGGGAACATTAAGGAAAGCTTTAAGTAAAAATATGAATAAATTAAAATTAATATTACTAATTAACAACAAATTTTACGAATTTAATTTTTTTAACCGTCTTCGACAGGATCAAGATTTCAAAATATTTATTTTAATATTCCATATCATGTATTTAGAAAAATCCTACTTGTTTACAAATGGCTATTAAAGATTTTCAGGAATGGGAAAACTTAAAATGTGTGCAATTTAAATTTCAACCAATCTATGCGTGCAAAAACTAAGCCTATCTAAAAACCTAAACCTAAACCTAAATTTCCTATTAATTACTTAGGCAGTAGGAAGGGAAGTTATAAATATGAATTTTGATGCTAAAATTCAAAGGCAACTATTTGTTTTAAGGAGCTGTATGTATCTAAATAGTAACTTTAAAATAAATAAAACAACAGTTAATATTAAGTTTAAATAATTTGTAAACGGTTGACATTCATTTCAAGTAATTTAAAATAAATAATGTTTGTAGCTTTGAAAAATTTCATTATTTTTTGTCTGATCCTGGAGATTAGCTAAATTTCTAATAGTTCTTGTTTTTGATATAAAACCTCCTTGAGCTTTAGTGTTGATAAAGGAGTCTTGAAACGAAATTTAAATGCAACACACACCGTCTGAATTCTATAAATTTAAATAAAATATGTTTATTTACACAAGAAATTAAGATTAATAAATTGACGAAAGCATGAAAAGTATGCGGATATAAACCATTGTTTTATTTTAAATAATAACAAAATATTCAATGAATTTATTTACATACAAAAATGTGTTCACGATATAGAATTTGGAAAATTTGCCCAAGCGCTAAGTTATGGTTAATTTATGACTAGAATATATTCGCATAAAGAGCTTCTCCCTAGTCATTTGATCAAAGCAAATTCCTTGCCGCAAGATTCCCCATGCATTTTGTCACTGTTGATAATGAAGATTAACTCGGAGAAATGGCTCGCATTAAGTATTTCACATTTAGTTATTTGAGGTTAACTCCATTACGGGGTGTAAGAACTCCTCAAGGAGACACAATTTGCCCTCCGCTTCATTAATCTATATTGATTATGCTAAACGAAATACCATCAACGCAAATAAAACGATTAAATATATATATATTTTAGTACTAATTAATGCACACGATAAATTAAAGAAACGAAATTATCAATAGATTAAATAATTTACTATAAACTATTATCTAAGATGGTGTCTGATAAGAGAATACATTATGAACCAATGAATAAATAAGTTATTTATTCTCTTTGTTATCTATCTTTTTTGCTCGAACAATTTAGTACACTTATTCATTATTGTGATAAACCATCGCATTATTCATTTATTACAACGAGGCATTAAAAGTTTTAACTTTGACAACTGGATGCAATTGTATGTAGTTATTTTATAACTTTGTTCATTAGTAAACTTAAGACGGAACTTAACTACATAGAATGACCTGCGTGGTTGCAGCGTCGAAATTAATTTTGTTCAACACTAACCAGCCACACGCAAATATATTTAAAAGAACTTTAAAACAAATGAAAGTGCCCTAAAATTAAACAACGATACTGGTAAAGATTCTTCTTATACAAGAAATGACAACCTTAAAAAAAAGACACGGGACAAATCAGAATTATGCAGAACGTTTTATGGACGAGTACATATGAACAACAATAAAAAAAAAATATCTCGAAAATTGATTCCCAAACTTTTTCTCCGACCATTACCGTTCTTTTTAGTTTTTGTAGACCCCCTCTGCTCTTTGTCTGATATTGAATTATTCTAAACTAATTAACTAAAAAAGTGTTTTTGACAGCTGACACCAAGCTGGCATTGCTAGAAATCTTGGACCCTGATGCGGCGATTGTGGTCTGATCCCCCTTAAAAAATATAAAACTATATTAAATATGAAGTTTTATTAAAAGCTCCCAACAATACCTAAAGATGTAACTTTGAAATTTAAAAAATAAATTTTAATCCATAAAAACAATCTTAATAAAGAATCTTAAAAAAGAAAATTTACTTAAAGCTGAAAATCTCGGTTAGAAAAAAATCTACGCAGCTCAAAAATTTTGATGTTTGAATCTCGCATAAGAAAAGCAAGTAAAAGCACCAAATGAAATTATTTTACTAGTTAACCTTAAGTTGATATTTTCATCCAAACAATGAAATTGGAATGAAACTCGATTATGTTTGTTAGTTTTTGTCAGTAGCTAACAGGTCACCATAAAATCAACAATGGACCGCAGTTTGTGCATCACCGATTTTTATCAATACATTAATTAAGTATATTATATGTATAATATACATTAACTGTACTTAATTAATATAATATAAGGAATAACAGAAATATTTCAATGCGTGTCAATAGATCGCTTCGGATCGATTGAATTCACTATTTGCCTTTCTTCTCCTTTTACTTGTATATAACACTTTATCTTTGCATTTATTTTTCTATATAGTAATATTTTTTTTTTTTATTAAACTTTATCATATTTTAATAAAATGGCATGTAACTGTTAAACACGGCTATAGGAAAATGTACCTACAAACTAATATATGCTTTAACTGTTTTCAATTCTCTATTTTTATTTAATTTTCGCCATAGGTGGTGAGCAGTAGCTCAGGGGGGCAGTTTCCTTTTCTTAAGATGAAAGTTATATGGACTGACCTGATTTGATTTGGTATAGTTTTCCACATTTTTAGCCAACAGTAAAAATTTGTTAGAGTTTCTTGAAGTATTTCGGATGCTTTGTCTGGATTCTAGTGTGATACCAGGTGTGGAGTGTCGTCTGCATAGGTGGCGATTAGTGTGTTTTCGGCGTTGGACGTATAATTGAGTAGTGTATAGTAAATACAGGGTTGTACCAATTACGCTTCTCTGTGGTATTCTAGAGTTAATCGGATAATTTCCTTGACGCGGAAATGTCTATGTGAAATATATGATTTTAAGATTATATTATATAAAAATAGCGAAGAAGATTTTTTTTTGATTTTTTACAGATGCCAGATTCTGACGAAGAAAGTAGAAAAAAAAAATAGAAAAAAGACAAAAAGCTCTCCTGACATTTATATTGATTTATGTACTTATGTCCTTAACAGAATAATAACAAATGTTAAATATTGTACAAGTTTGATGGAAGGAATCTATAGATTTTTGCATATTAATTATATATTAATAAATATTTGAATACATATAATAATTGTTGAAATTATTGTTATAATTATTATAAAATTATACGTATTGCAACTGTGCTACCTGATCATCGCGAGGAATGCATATTAACACCATGTCCAGTCAGATGCAACACCCCGAGTTGACCACACATGCAACCTCTAATCCCTCCCGCCCCTCATTAGCCTCTGAAATTTTCCTCTCCCTTGGCTCCAAAAGGGGAAAGTTTCCATTACGGCGCCTACCCGCCGGACTAACAAGGCATGTCGGGAATTTCTGGAACAATGTCAAACTTCCAAACAGCACAGACGCTTTGTACCGACTATTCCTGTTTTATAATTCCCGTGTAAATTTGCACATTGACCCCCGTAGACTAGCGCTGACACGGTGCGGAGGGTTAACAGATTACCTACTGGGATATACTATTATATAATTCAATACATTACGTGTTCAGTATAAGGAAAATATGTTCATCTAAAATTACACAATAAACGGATTTTAAGCCTATGATGATTTTGTAACGCGCATCATTAGCATTAATAATAAATTATTACTATTCCAAAAAAGCATTTCTATTCTAAAGTATGTCTGAATACGCCATTGGGTTCCCTTTTTTACAGAGACCGTGATCATATATCATTCGTGTAACTACCTAGAGACGGAAAATTCTTGAAACATAAAACGATCCATACACGTTCCGACAATGGCTTCAGTATGAATAAAATGGCATTGTCACCCCCTTGTTCTTTTCATATGCAAAAGTAACCTCTATGCGAATTTTCTTCTATCACCCCACATTTCAACAGATCGGATTATTGAGAATTGCGTGAAATTTTAATAATACAAATTTATGTATTTCTTTTTTGAAAATATGTAATTGAAATATTCTTTAAATATGAAATAAAATTTCCAAATGGTACACATTATGAGTTAATCATATTTCTAAGAGCGTGATAAGCGACTTAATGTTTTAACAAAAAGCGAAGATGTGCTAAAACTCGGCTAAAGAAAATTGTCATTCGCGTTGAGCAGATAAAGAGGGCCGCCAAGTGGGCCGCGTCCGTGCATTTGACACTTCTTTGGTGGGAGGGGCCAAGAGGGGTCTTCGCCCCCACTCTTCGGGTTCTACCCTTGGGCTTCCTGTGACGTTGACAGCCAAAGAAATTACCCCTATAAAATAAAGGAGGATAAATTGGGTCCCTTGGAAGGAGATTTTGGATTGTCTAATGTTTAATAATATGCCCCGTTATGTCCCAAGCGCGCTGAATATATCGACACAGGACTCGTTAGTGACCTCGTAAATCTGCGATATGCCGCCGTTAATTCAGTTGCGAAATGAACATGAAATTAACACAAGAATATTGCAAATAAAATTAAAGTAAATTTGCAAAAACTCTGTTTTTTGTCATATGTACGTACGTTATCCACCATTTATGCAAATATATATTTGACTGCTCGTTTGTTAATTTATTTATCGAATAACACGCTTTGTGTCACATTGTAGAAATGACAGAGTGAGGTCAAATGGTATTCATAATTATTTTAATGGCTCGTACATGAATAATTTGGGACATTATACCCGAATTTCGGCATGTAGATATTGGCGTTGGTAAATGTTTATCCAAGAATCGGTGTACCCACTCTTACAGCCATGCTTCATATTTATTTGCAAGTGAAAATTTGCATTTTTTTACTACTTAAAATGAAATTTCTTACGCTTTTTGCACCGCTTTGATCCCGCTCGCATTTTTTTCGCACCGTGAAAATATGAAACTTACCGTTTAACGAGTTGCCAAAGCGATTCATCACGGTGGTACTGGAAACATGAACGGTTATTGATTGAACGGTCACCTACGAGAGTCCTGACCCTCGTCTATACGTACGGAGTGTGGCGAAAGTCGCGCGCGAGAGGAAAAAATATAGCGCGGTCGAGAAAAAAAAATTACTAAAGGTCACACACTGGACGAATAAAAAGTAAAGTGTTCATTGTAAGTATTTATGTTCACATGTTGAAAAAGTAAATTTGGCCACCACAAAGGGATAACTTAAAAACAATGTGACCTGGACGAGGAATGGCTTAATAAAAGCAAAAATAGCAGAAAGAAAGAAAGATAAAGTGCCGCGAACGGCTTTGGTGGAATGGAGATGGAGGATAATGGTGTGGGTTAGCATACAGAACTCAGAGCTCGAACTCCGTTAGATGCTGGGATGCAATATAAAATCTGGTAGTAAATATATCTAGTAGTTTTATTGCAGTGCAAAATGGTACATGCTTAAATGTTAGGTCGGTAGTAAAATAATTGCGTTTTATGTTTACTGTATTTTAAATTCAATTCGTTTAGGGATTAGGTTATCCGAAACGAAATATATATTTTTTTAGGATAATCCTCCAAAACACAGAATGTCCCAAATAAATGTATACACTATTGTCAATTATTTGAATTTCCTGCAAGAATCTGTTTTACCACACATTCGGGAGGACTTTTATTTTCACGAGGAGGAAGCACCTCCACACCACATCGTGATTTAAAAGCATATCTTGATGAGAGTATTCCAAATAGATGTCTTGGACCAACAGGTCCCATAGAATATCCTAAAAATATTATTTATTTGGGTACTATAATTGGTGAGTTCTGGGCACATATAGTACAAAAAAGTATCTACATACGTACGTATATTACGTAAACACTATTTAAAGTACTGGTATAGTGTAATTTATCTTGCAGGCCTTTTTTTCTACTCTGCTTTTGAAACTTTGGCAAATCGGTCAGGAGAAGGGTCTTGGTTCTCGAGACCAGCTAAGTCATTTCCATGGTATCCATGGTATTTTGGTTCCTGCTGGGTATTTTTAGCAGATGTCACCAGCACCACATTTCTAAGGCATCAATTTTCATTTTCATTTTCTCCTTTATGGTCCAGGTTTCTACGCCGTAATTAAAAATTGAGAATACCAAACTTTGGAGTAAACATTTTTTGTCTTTTAGATGGCCATCCTCATTCGCCTTCTTATCACTGGCTCATAATTTTTTCACTCGTAAGTAGTGATCCGAAATATAAAAATTCTTCAACCCTCTGCAGGTCTGAATCTGTTGGTGGCTATCAATATCGTATTGTTAGCATGAATTTTTTTACCAGTTATTTTAAATCCGCCTTCCCAGTTTTTAAGGGCTTTTTCATTATATACTTTCCGTATAATATGTAGGTCCATTTACATCATTTAAATTGCTTTATTTGTTTATTTAATTACTCTTCTTGTGAAGAAATCTTTTATTCTCTCGCCATCAAATTCCAACAATATATTGTTGCTCATTTCGATTGAATGGCTGTAAATTAAACTCACGAAATCCTAGATTTAAATTTAGTACTTTGGTTATTACCCATAGATCACTAATAACTTAGCCAACTTCTTTAATATGTATACTAATATCCTCGATTAATTGGGAGGTGAGATTTTCCCATGCGTTACTCGTGGTAAATATTGAAATTTCACTTCAGACTTTAACAATATTTTTAATAAATGTTGCATTCTTTCAAAAATTTAATTAATGATTTTCTCATCGATCCATCAACAGTTTTAACTGCTTGCCCTAATGTATTTCGTAGGTAATACTTTAGATTGATTGCTTGAATAATAGAGGTTGTATTCGGAGGGGAAGGATTATTATTTACATTATAATTACAAGGCAAAAGGCCGGTGCATTGTCAACAAACAATAAAGTCTTAAATTGTCGATTACTTCAAATGCAATATTTTTTACATCTTTAAATAAAAAAAATATGACGTCGTGAGTCATTCATGCTTCTCGATTAAATTTCTAAATGATAGGTAGTGATATTTTAGAAACCTTTATAAGGCTCTTATTGGTTTGGTGTGCTTTATTAGAAGTGGTTTCATTTTGCAATCTCCAGCGGAATTTCCTCCAAGTAAAACCAAGTAAAGCCGTTAGAATGCTCAGTTGCATTGTAATTCTCAAGAGATTTTTCCGTTGCTCGAGTGAATGACAGCTTTTGGAAGAAAAACATAAACGAAAAAAATGTAAAAAAAATATTAAAACAAAACAATAGGAAAAACCATAATAAAAAAATAAAAAATATTATATAGAAGAATAAATGAAGACGACGAACCTAGTAAGCTAAACATATGAGCGAAAAAGTCGTTATTAGGTTTTATATATTCAAATTAAGAGTCGTCATAGCTTGAAGGTAATTACAATCGAATTATGATTGTTAAGTTAACCACTACTGAGCGCAGATAGTACTCGAATGGGTGACCATTCCGAATATTTCTGAGTAACGCTGGTCAACAGAAGGGTGGGGTGGAGGTTGACGACCTTCATTTCCCAAAAAATGGCAACGGGAAAACACTGCACTATGTGTTCCCATGAAAACCATGTTCATGGTCCTCCATAAGAGGAATTATGTATGATGAATGAATTATGTATGTACATGATCACGTTCCTCAGAAATGAGGGAAAGTGATAATAATAACAATAATGTTATTTAATCGCTTTACGACTTTAAAAAAAATAAAGGAGAAAAGAAATTAAAAACGATTTTAATTAAATTGGAAAAATAGAGGTCTGAATTGTTTGCTGAATTTATGTTATCTTCTTTTCTTTTTTTGTAGGAAGTAGAATAATTTTGGGTAAGGGTAAATCGCAGGGATTTACTGTACTAGGATAAAAATGTATTGACAAAATGGGAATAGTTCACGACACTAAACATTAGTGAATCTAATATAATCTACAAATTTGCTATACGTGATATCAACAGTTTTCAACACGTCAGAATATTTTTTAAGAAAATATAAATAATTGAATTTTTCAATACATAAAACATAGAGACGATATATTTGCAAAACAACGTGCGTCATCAGTGCGTCAAATTAAACGAAAAATTCATTTTGTCTGATTCGGCGTACTTGGCTAAAGTTTAAGCTTATCTCTCTTCGAAATAAGTTGTTCAGGACAATGGAAGCGTACGAACGTGGTCGTTCTCCACACGAAATCTACGTTGGTAAGATTCTCGAATAAACAAGTACAAAAGGAACCAAGAGTAGGTGGAGTCAGGTGGCTCACAACTCCACAGTCACGCTAGGCAAAAATCCAATGCCAGCTTTTGCATTGGCCACGAAAAGGAACTAATAGTTTTGACTACAATCTGGCATCATTATAAAAGCATCAAAAATAGATTACAACTAAAGACGAACATAGCCGCATGCTATATGGATTAGCCGGCATTCGGAAATGTTAACCTGTACACGTGTATGTGGATGCTCGTTGCAGTAAATGATTCAATGATTGATATCAATTTTAAAATTTAAATACCTGTTTGAAGCTGTTTAGAAAATTATAAGAAGAATTTAAACTAATTAAAGTGTCGATTGATTGTAATCTAATCTAATTTCAGAGTTTGGTAATAACAAGAATAATTATAGAATAGGAAAACAAATAATATGTGTAAAATATGAAGGTTTAGCATATTTCTCGATAAAACATCGTATCCAAATCACAGGGCGTTATAGTTTGAGATTTAGAGAAGAACAGTTTAATTAAACGAATCAGTTCATGTAAGGATTTTCTTGATGTAGTAACCAGTGGCGGCTAGAGGTTAAAATTTTGGGGATGCTGCGGAAGATTAAAAATTAATAGAAGTATATTTTAAAAATGAATGATTTTAGTAGTATGGACGCCGCGGGACTGCTCTGAGTCGCAGCACAACAGAGTGTTTAGCGTCGAGAATCTATTCCCACCCCTCTACCGTCCCGCGGTGAATAGAAATGTCTGATTGGGCCAAATCGTTACGTATCCATTACAAATTATGACATGATTGGACGGACACATTCTAAGTTATTGTTATTATTCAAATGCATCAGCAAATTGAAAAAAAATGATATTTTCAGCTAACGAAGAACACACTAAAACCGGGATGTCCAACTGAAATTATTTTGTAAGGAAACTGCATATATAATATTAATTTATAAGTTAATTTATAATCATAACTTTAAAAACTTGTTAATGATAATTATTAACTATTTACAGTTCAATGAAAATGATTAACGCAGGGATAAAATGCTGATGTTTTTTTAAAAATTGATAATCTGGCATTAAAAAAGGAGCTGGAGATTTTAATAATCTTGACAATTAATCAAAAAGAGAAAATTTTGTCTTAGAAAATGAAGAAAAAGTTTTATAAGAAAAGGGCTTGGCGTCGAAAAAAGTCTGCATTTGATGAAAATATGTCAGTTTAAGAAGGATTGGTGTACTTTCATAAGGATATTAAATTGCATATTTCTTGATTTGCTTACTTTGAGATGTACAATTACCTCTAATAGCGATTATTATATGTAAAATTAGAAGACTACGCCCTTAATCTTAATGGTAATTGGTTTATATTAGGTAACTTGCAAAATTACACTTCATTGTATAATAGATTCATCAATTGAATGATATATAAAGAGTGATTAATATTTTTTTTTTAATTTTGAAAAAAAAAAGTCTAAAGCATTATATTTGAGAAAAAGCGCCGCAAGAAAATTTCTAATTGGGCAACACTTGGCCCACACGCATTGTGTTGGACGTCGCTGCATTAGAAGAAAACTTTTTGAAATATTAATTTTAAACGGTATTTTAAAATAAGGATATAAAGGAAAAGATTGAGATTTAATTATATATTAATTCAATTGTTACAATTCCTCTGTTCCATAGTTGTAATATATACGTCTGATATTGTATACAATTAATTTGCAATTCATGAGCGAGATTCGCATTAGTCGGTTTGCGAAAAACAGGTATTATTTATTTTATATGAAATTAAATTATTTCAAATTTTGTTTACAACACCGCGAAATTTTATTCAACACAGGCCAGCCGCCGGCGGCACGCGGAATATCAAATTTAGTTTTTCTGGGAGCGAATTACGATTTCGCGATCGCCGCCCCGGGCACTTCTGGCCATTCCACCCCCACATGCGTACCATTAAATCGTATCCACTTAAAATATTAAATCCAATCGTTTCTGTTTGGCTGAAAACATTGTTTGCCCTCAAATTAAATTGAACGGGGCCGGCAGCTGATTTGTTCAGGGCCGCAGCGCAGAGAGAGTGAGAGAGGCGGGGCGTATTAGTTTCTGGTGCTGGGAGATGTAGCCCGTGAACAGGGCCGTATTGTTTGTGCCAGATCGTAAAAGTAACGGATTATATGCGTGGGAAGATAATGGAATGGAAAAAGAGGCCTCTCAAAGTATCGGATTCGCCTCTTCCATCGGCTGAAACAAAACATCGCTAATATTCGCAATGGAAACAACCGCGGCTCGAATAAACAATTTTTGTGCATTAATGTATTTGTTCAGCCGACAGGAAAAAATAAAAAGTAACGTGCGTATTTATCTTGAACTCCAATTAAACGTTTCACAACCAAACAAACAAGGCAACAGCATTTGTTGCCCACCTTTAATTAATTTCGTAAAAGTTGAAATCAATTCCATTTATTTGTCTAGAGCAGTGCTTCCCAAATTATGAGCCGCGGCCCTCTGGGGGGTCGCAGGATTCCTCGCGGGGGCCGCGAAAATATTCAGTACAAAGTAAAAATAATCATTTTTAAATATTTTTCCACATAGCATATTTAAGGAATGTATATATTTAAGTCTGTTAAATAATAATACATATGAAAACATATTTATATATACCGAGAAGATAATGTAAGCGCATGCGCTTTTCTGGCGGGAACTTTTAACAACAACAAAAGGAATAGATTAATCCATTTAAAAAAATATTCAAGATATTATTAATAAAGAATTCATCAATATCTCGACTTGAAATGGTTGGAATAAGAAAAAAATAAGGGTAAAAAAGAAAAAAATAAGATTAAATAATAATAAAATAAGAACAAAAAAGAAAAAAATAAGAATAAATAATAATAAAATCAGAATAAATAATAATAAATAATGATAAAATGAGAATAAATAAGAAAAAAAAATAAGAATATAAAAGAAAAAAATAATGACAAATAAGAACAAATTAGGTCAAGATTATTTAGTATTTTAGTACAGAGATGGTATTCAGTGCACGGAGTTTTACTGTATCATACGATCGCTATCTCGCGGAAAGGTTTTAAAACGATTTTGTGCTGAATATAAATATGTGTACACCTATCCCTCGATTTACACGGAACTTTTTTTACACGTTTTCGCTTTTACACGGTTTTTAAAAAAAAAGTTGAAAATAAATGTTGAAAATAATCAATAATAATAATTTTATTTGTTCGTGCGCCCACTGTAGGTGTGCATTCCACTGTAGGTATGTCTCTTCCGGCCATTCGGCGTTCATCCTTGACTTGAAAATGGAAAAAGAGTAATAGATGTTGCTAGATTATATAGCTTAAATGGAGCTACAATAAGAACCATTAAAAAAAAAAAAAAACTCAATTAGAAATAGTGTAGCAGCTAACACTACGAATACGAGCACAACTTCATATATCAGAGATATTGCAATGGAAAACATGGAGAAGGCCTTAATGATTTGGATAGAGGACCAAACACAAAAACGGATGCCAATTGATACCAACGCTGTTACAAATAAAGCATTGCGGATTTACGAAACATTAAAGAGAAGTTACCATCCTCTTCTTTATCTGAAAAGAAGCAGGATTTCACAGCAAGTCATGCTTGGTTCGAAAGATTCAAATGAAGACACTCTCTACATAGGTAAACTGGCATCTGGCGATATAGATGCAGCGCAAGAATATCCAAAATAAAATTTCATAAAATTTTGCCACTAATTCATATACTCCTAATCAGGTTTTCAATGCTGATGAGTAAGGGTTATTTTGGAAAAAAAGTTTAATTATTAATAAAAAAAATATTTTTATTCTAAAGAATAATTTTGCCATTCCTAAGTATTTTAAAAAAAACAACTCAAATTATGTTTTTGTGTACTTCCTTTCTGATTTTACACGGTTTTACATTGAAAAAATATGCCAATTTCGATTATCGTTTTAAGGAACCTATCTACCGTGAAAATCGAGGGATAGGTGTATTATAATTGTAATAATATTATTAAGTGCTTAATCTTAATAAAACTATAAAAAATATTTTTTTTTAAGTAGGGGAATTAATTCTTTCAGATTTAAGGGGCCGTGACATGAAAGTAATTGGGAAGCACTGGCCTAGAGCACCAAAAAACAAAATGAACAAATCCTTTTTTTATCCTCAGAATTTTTTGATATTTATATTTGGAATTTACGGATAATACACTAAATCGAAACCAAGTTCATCATTATTTTATTCTTTATTATATACCAAACTCATAAAGAATTCTTAGAAATTTTGAAATTTGCCGGAGGGTAAACTAATATTTTTAAAAGGTAAAGCGAAATGTAATAAAAATATTTTTTAACGTGAAAAATATATATTTTAATAAGCACTATACAAATATTATACTGTAAGATATATGTTTTCCATTGTTCTCTATAATATTTTTGCACAATTCAGGGAATTATTCTATTCGTCTATTGTACCATTGTTTTATTTATTAAAAAATAAAAGTTTGTTTTACGCTTTCCACTGAAGTAAAAATTTGTTAAAATGTGAGTGGTCTAAAAATTCAAAAAGATGATAAAACGAAGTCGTAATGTCTGGTGAATAAGGTGGATGCTGTAGTACTTCTAAATCCAACTTCCTGTTTTTATCCATCAAACGGGACTTGCTCATGATTTAATTCATTTTGTGACTTCATTTAAGATTTTTGAAAAATCTTTATTTTCATTATTAAAATTATTAATTTGTTGAAAATAAATGGAATTATCAGTATTTTCATAATGCTTAACTCGTGCATCTTTATAAATAATATAATGCAAAATATAAAAAGGAGATTAAAGAAGTCCATCAATTTTAATTACATTCTTGGGAATGTAACTCTTCTTAAGCAATCGTCTGTTAAAGATCTGGGTATTTTGTTCCAAGTTGAAATTTAGTTTACATGTATCGGACGTATGTATGAGATCATCAAGAATGCTCGGCTTTGTATTGAATAATCTCATTACATACATATTACCTTAGTTATACGAATGCTATATGGTACATTAGTTTGGAGCTTGCTCGAATCAGGATCTATTTTCTAGGCGCCATATGACGTTTCGAATATTCTCAGACAGAATCATCAGAAATTCTATCATCCCTTATCAGAAATTCTTGAGATATCTCTACAATAGAGAATTTGGATTTTACCTGAGCGCAAGGATTCAGGGCTGCCTGGGGTATGTAACTCTATAGAAAATAAAGTCAATCTACTTGGAAAAGCACTTCTTCAAGCTGTTGGTTAGAGTAGTGCATAACCCTTTTCTACCTTAATTTTGTTGCTCCATGAGTAGTGTATTACCCATATAAAATAAATTTAAATCTTTGAGTTTGCAACTTGGCCCTTTTAAAAAAGTTTGCCGACCCCTTCTCCACACCATTGAATCGAAATAGGATCAACTACGTAACAATATTTTGAGACCAATAAAAATCCTATTGCTAAGACACGAGACAACAGGGACGAAGAAGAGATTATTTAATAAAAATACATATTTTTATGTTTTCTATTTTTAAAATAGATGAATAAGAAATCGTAAAAGTTCAGTATATTTCCCATATTAATCATATCTTATATCTCGCAGATTCCTTACTATTATTTAAATTCGAGTTTAATCTAAATTTTCACTATGTCATCAATAATTGATTACTTTGTTGATTAATAGAACAATCAATTTATTATATTATTAATGTAGCATAATTTAAATACATTCACAGCATTTATTGTAAATGGTATTTCATAATAATTATTTTAAATATGACAAATATTATTAAAAATAAGGTTTTATTAAGAAATTATAATATTTGTAATTTTTCAATATTTTTTCTAAAACATCTTTAAAATTGCAGACGGTGCAATTACATGCGAATAAAATTAGTACTAAATTTTTTTTTTTTTGAGCTATTATATTAATATTATGATTTTAATTATTGTACTAATGATTATTTTTCCCATAGATTTAAAAACAATAAGAATATATTACGTGCACACACAAAAAGTTTCTATAATTTGAACTTTAAGTCATAATAAATACAAAAGTTTCTCGCCGGAAAGTTTTACGATGCCTATTGTTTTTATCCGATTCAGGTACAAATAATTAATCCGAGGAAACTCAGGCGTTCTGCCCTCGGTGGCATTGTTTCGAAATACGCCTCATTGTCTGCAGTAAGGATTATATGAGCGGTGAAAACAATAGCAATATGAGAAAATAAGAATTTCGAAACTACAAACATATCGATATAAATTTAGAAGTTTAAGACTATTAGCTGTGATAATATTAAATGTCTGAAATAACATACGCATTGTATTAATAAAATAACGCTTAAGATCATTTTCAATATTTAATAAGTTAAGAAAAAGTTTTATAGGGAATATGTTATATAATTGAGATTTTTTTATTTGATGTGGGTAAACATGGCCTTATAGGTGAAAAAATTGAGACCTAAAAAAATGAAATGCCAAAAATCGAACATATGTTATAAAATAGGCTATACATGCGAATTTGATACAAGTATAAAAAAAAAGCTAGGCGTGTTATCCTTCACCTTGCCGGGTAATGTAATAGAATTCATTGTTCGCATTGAGGGCGTCAAAGGACACAGCAGGAGCGGATCGCGTTGCCCCCGAGGCCCTGGAAATAAGACACCCCGGGCGCGGCCCAAAGTGACACCTACCACTCGGTATAAAAGTGTTGACATAACGAAAGAAAACAATTGGGGTATACAATTCCCAGCTCAAGAGCGTGTATGGCCGACGACTGCGGAAATATAAGAGGAAAAATATTTTTCCCGTTTTTTCCTCTCTCAGCCCGTAATCGAATCACTGATTGTGAAATTGGAACGTAGTCTCCGACTAGCTTTACGATCATATCACGCGTACTGGGAGTGAGAGTCGGTATTGCGCGAATACCCTAGCCACAATACAATAGGAACTGATTTGTCTTATTTGATAATTTACGCAAAAAATAACAATTCATGAATATTTCATTTTATAGACGAGTAATAACGTAAAGAGTAAGTAAATATATTTTAGTATTAATAATAAATTAATTTAATAAACACGAGCCGTATCTATTTAAAAGTTACTTACGTATTTTAAACTTTATTTATCATACAATTTAAAAAAATCTTCTTGCTTTTAGTCATCACGCTCCTGGGAAAACATCCAATGACGTGAAAAAATTCTAACAGTAAGAAAAATACTGGGTGTACACAGTCAGTAATAATAAAATAGATAGAAAAGGGCTCTTATGATATGGATAGAAGTCTGCAGTCACACAACATACCTATAGACAGAAACATTATTCAAATAAGAGTACTAAACATTTATGATAATTTAAAAAGAGCCGAACGAATAATCGTCATCTGAAGATCAACAATCACTATTTTCTGGCTATTAGAGGATGGTTTGAAAATTTTAAGATGCGATCTAACTAAATAATATAAAAAATTCAAGGAGAAATTGTGTCGGTAAACATCGTACATCGTACGGCTCGTATACTTTTGGCCATGATTTGGCCATGACTTTTCCTTCCACTTCGTAGTTTATTTATTAAGTCAAAATTACACACCGAAATTGTATGAATCATTTCTGACACTGTTATAAAGTCAATATGTACATCCATACATACATAAGTGGCCTTCTAACCCTGAGGAGTAAATTTGATGTCGATGCTTAAGTTTTTGGATGAAATTCGTATAACATGGAATTTTATAAAAAATAGCTTATCCTGCACAAATCTATCCATTTGAAACAAGGTGCAAAATATATTTAATTGTAAGCGGTGCTTTAAATGTCCATCTACCAATGCAAAAGAAATAGGTATAATAAATCGACATTCAAAACACAGCCGACCATTGAAAAGGAAGTTTTATTTATTTATTTTTATTTTTTAAAGACAATGCGTGATTGGCATTACAGAATAACCCAGGTCGCCAATCACGCATAAAAACATAATAAGAAAACATAGTATATAGAAAAAAAATACATAATTTAAAATATAAAATAAAGAAAATAAATATAATATTATCGTGTTAAATATATAAAAATAAAGAAATAGTGAAATAAAAAAAATAATGTATATACAGGGATAAAGTACAATAAAAAGTACTATATGTTAAAAAAAAACCCGTCATTAGTTGGTCCGTTATATGAAATTATAATATCTCATACAAAAGAAATGGCGATATTTGACATCAAATAAATCTACATATTCGGCCAAGCAGAGTAGCCATTCCATGTATCGGAGAGTCTTTGAGAGCACCTGTCCTCGCATTTAGCGGAAGAAAAAGCACACGCAAACGAGCTCGATGGCAGTGAGGTGGCAACTCGGACAGTACAAGGGGGTTATGTACTGCGCCAACCAACAGCTTGAAGAAGTGCTTTGCCAAGTAAATCGACCTTCTTTTTTCGAGGGATACATAAATTTCAGGCAGCCCTGGTACCCATGCACTGGCAAATCGGTAACCCAAACTCCTCTTGCAGATACATAAATTTTGTATTTTCCTAATCTACAATTCGAGGCGTCAAAGTATGCCCATATAATGGAACCTGACTGAGTAAGCTCCGGTGATCCAATGCATCGTATAGCACCTTGGCGATTAAGGTAAAGGCTGCATGTGATGAACTGACGAAGCCCAACATTCTTGATGATCTCATACGCACGTCCGATACATGTAAATTAAACTTAAATTTAGAATCAAACAAAATACCCAAATCTTTAACAGACGATTGCTTAGGAAGAATTACGTTCCCAAGTCTGTAATTAAAGATGAAGGGCTCCTTTGATTTAGATAATGTCATTGTTTGACATTTTCCAATACTTAATGAAAGACGATTCGATATTGACCAATCGTGCAAACAATCAATGCCCAGCTGCAACGAAAGGACCGCATTTAAAGAATAGATCGGTCGATGAAAACGCCCCAAAAGTGAAACTTATACTTAACTCATCTGCGTCGGGTTACGCATGTAAGTGAGTCTTTAGAGTTCCATAATGTGGTCGCGGGTTTACGCACTAAAACGTCCTAAAACCGGTCTTACCGCGATAAATATGTCAATTTCATCTAGCAGATGTCTGCAACATTTAATAGATTATTAAAATTAAATTATATGTAAAAAATGTTTTGCATCATTTCGCGAATTGATGAGTAAATTAACAAAAAAACGACCCGACGCGAATGTGTTAAAGGACCCGATGAATATCATTTATAAATAAGACAAATAATAAAGGTCCTAAATTTGACCCCTGTGGAATGTCGGAAGGTGTAGAGTAAGCATACGATGTTTGGGAGTCGTATGTCACATATTGATTGAATTGAACTCGAGAAGAAAGGTATGAGATTATCTGAAAGATGTCAAACAATGATTTTGCTGCGGTTATACCTAATTTTAAAAATGCACTTTTTTTAATATTTAATAGATCGCAAAAAACGTGTAAATTATACCGAAATTAAATAATATTTTGCGGTTTTTATTGAACATATTTTGATACAAAGGGATTATATGGCCAATTTGGGGCGTCGACCTTTTTTTATTGTCTGCCGTCTGGCTTAAATTCGATTTTCTAAAACCTAAAAGAAATGTATGTAATTATCATACAAGACTAAAAGTTGATTTAATCCATTTTTCATTTATGACTTAAATAAATATGGTAACTTCAACTTTTAACAGCTTCACCCATCCAACGAATTTTATACAGGCGATAAAAGGTTAAATATGCATTTTATTTCGGTATAATTCATTTGTAATGGAAAATGACCACTTGTCTGCACGGTAAACAGTTTCCATATAGTTTACAAATAAATAATGCACGTCACGTTAAATATAATAAATGTTACCGGCAAAATGAAAAGTTATTTGATTTAAATAAAATTTTCATCTGCAATCGATCGGCTATGTTGTAAAAGTAAAATTTGTGACGAAAATTGTTATACTTTTCCTTATTGAACGTCACGTGTAAATATTTATTGCGTAATAAAAAAAATCTATATCGACCACAACGATGTGTGTTCGATGTATGGTGTGTACAGGATGATGCGAAATTTATGTCCTCTCTCGCTGTCGCGAGGAAAACACAATAAAAGCCGCTCGTAAAAATGATCATGCACTTATTTTTCTTCTCTCTTATTTTTTTTATCACACGTGTGCCAAACGCACCGGAAGTAATTTTATTTTTATTTATTGTCTATGTCAAGGTGATAACGCGGCATACAATTTATATGCCTAATTATAATAATAAATATCTGCGGCGCTATTTAATTAAATTCCTCATTTCCGCGATCCATGTCGTTTTAATCACAGTTGCATAGATGCAATAAGAGTGTGTCTGTTTTTATACATACACATGATATATGTTCACGGCTCACATGCAGTCTGCTAGAGTAAACATCATCAACGCTGAAGAAGCGGGGAGCGAATACGTGTTTCAGATGGATGTCCTGAGTGTACGCGCATCCAGCTTATTACGCATATCCTATAAGCCGGGATAATATTAACAATCTAGTTTATTATCCTGATTACACAGAAATATACAGTGCATCCGGCAGGCGGATATATTAAATTAAAGCGCATTATCATAATAGGGAAAGATGGAATATTTCCTATATATATATTCAAATTAATTGTATATTTTGAATATTTGAGAGCCATCGATATCTAAAGAGACCAGCGCCTCTTTATCTGTGTGCATCTAACCAACACCAGTGCGCAGAGAATTTTGAAGTTGTTATCGTTTGTTTCAATCTGAACAATATTGTCCTTACTTCTGTCTCTTTATTGAAATTTGTAAGTCTGCCAAGGAAAATCCGCTTTCCGTTAGCAGAGCATTGCAGGGTCAATGATATCGTTATATTTGATGTATGAAAATACGCCGAATTCTCAAACTGTGATATCTATATTTATTGGAAAACTATGAATTATTGCGATATGAAAACCGAATCAATTATACATATTAATCTCAATAAATATCAACACTGTAGTTTCCATGGTTTCCGCAATTTAATAAACAAATTTTGAATTAATTACGAATTCTACGATAAACGGAGATATTAATTAATAATTTTGGCCATGTTTAAATTAACTCTATATACTGTTTATAATATTATATACTCTATATAAATTAACTCTATAGTCTGCCGACTGCCGACTGTTTTCAAATATATATTAGTTTGCAATATTCTGATCTCTAATTAATACCGCGTAAGGGGTTTAATTAATTTTTAAAATGTTATTAACATACATTTGTATTAATATAACAGAATAAATTAATAGTGTTATAGTTTTATTAGAAAATCCATAAAAATTCGGTAATTAAAATAAATAATTCAGATATTAAAATATTCCAAAATTGCGGCTAAAATCAAATTGATATTATATTCCATGATCCTGTTTCAAAATGTTATTAATATACTTTGCATTATTTAAATTTATAGATTTATGAATTCTTTTATAAATAAAGCTATCAAAGCTGGATATACTCTCTTTACTATATAAATTTATATATTCGATTTTATGACCACAGGAAATATTTATGGAATATTGATATAGTGACAATTGATTGATTTTGTACCCATGCGATATGTTTATTACTTTTTTATATTATAGTTTGCAGGGAGCATTAGGATATTTATTTTTAATAAATTTAATGTAATAAAATTAATATACTGTTGTTATATGAATTATTAAATGGCATAAAAATGTTTGAATGCAAGTTTATCTGCAATTTTCAATCACCAAAGTTTGAAATGAAACGAAAACAAAAATACAGTTCGACTACAAAGCAGACAGTTTAATTAGACGAACATGTCTTGATTAGTTAAAACTAAAACTTTTTGGTTTCCTAATATTAAAAATTACATTAAATGCTGGATTTCCGGTACACATTAAATATAAATCCTTAGGGTCATCCGGTGCATCCGTTTGATATTTGAGTACCGAATTACGTACTTCAATCAGGGGACACGTCACACACACGGACATGCCGATGGCCAGACATCCAGAGAGACAAATACGTCGAACGACGCCGTTTGTTTGATTCGATTTTAATTGGAACGTTGTTACTATCGGTCGTGTTCGTCGGGCGTGTGTCGTTTCAATCTCAAACCAATTTAAGTTTGCTTAGACTCCCAACCACCCGGTCCATGTCGGGGGCAGGGGATGGAGCGGGTGAAACTAGGGGTGGCCATGGGCCGCGGAATTGCATTCGCCTAAGCCACAATAACTGCGGGTCGTCAAAATTTGCATATTCGAGGCAGGCATCGGTCGTACACATGACCCGTTGATTCAATTCAATTTCGGCCACAGCAATCATTTTGGCATTTTGCATGGCGACCAATATCGGCTTTGTAATTCGCAATGAAATGTGCACAGCGAGGGCAGAGCTAGTATTTATTGTTCGTAATAAAAGTGATAGGTCAAACAAAGCGTTACATAAGAGCACAATTTAATAAAGTGAAGTGAGGTTTTAATATACATTAATCTTTTTTAAAAGTTGTATCAGAACATTTTAATTCCGTATACAAAATGTCCTATTTTATTCATAACAAAGCATTTGAAAGCATGTAGACATAACTGGACAAGTAGAATCAGATCTTTTTTAATAAATATAAAAAAAAGTTATATAAAATATTATTTTACTAAATAAATTTATTTATTATTTATTTAACTGAATGGATGGCATAACATAAAGAGTCTAAAGCGCCATTCATCCATATAAAGATTTGATAAAGATTCGATAAAGATTGACACAGGTTAATTTTAATATTATTTCAGTTGGATTAATTGAAATATATATTATTTGTTTTATAAATATTTATTCAACGAACGATAGATAGCATTAAATTAATTAATTCCAACGCGCCAAACTACCTACATAAATATTTGTATAAAACATGCGGAGGTAATGGCAGTCTTCTTCTTACATACCCCCTAGCCAATATTATATAGAGTTTCCCGAATTAGAACATAGTTTTCGTCGGACACCTATCCAACCTCTAACTTCGCTCAGTCGCGCTTAACGTGCATTATTAAAATATATGCATGTTACTTACAAGCCATAACACTGATTAAAAATAGGTAAAGCGGAAAGAAATGACATTTTTTCATTGTGACAAAAAGTTGACTTAAGGCGGCTCGATAACAACCGCGTCAATTTCTAATGGGAATTAGATATTATTCTAAGAATAAAAATATGTTACATAATTTGGTTAATATTTTGTATTTTTAACTAATCAATATGACGCGTAAATTACAAGCGTACACGGTGATGGTCCACCGTGTTAATCGAATGTTTTCACTCGCACTCGGCACATCGTATCGGATGCGGGCGAGAAAAAACGACGCGTGGTAACAGAAATGAATATTGTTCAATTGCAACTAATATAAAAAATCATGACATGCAGAATTTATATTTAAAGAGTTATTCATGAAACAATTTATTAATACAAAATATATTTTTTTAACAGTAATAATTTTTAAGATGAATTACTGAAAATAAAATAATGACTATTTTAAATAATGAGTTTAAAAATGAGTTCAGAAACAAGACACACCACAAAAGAAAGTATTCAATAGCCTTAGAGTTTAAATCTATATATTTTACATATAATATTTTATTACCATTTTAGGTATTTTAAATGTAAATAAATTGATTCATAATAACTAATCAAGAGCATGTGTGCCACTTGAGACAACCTATTGACTCGTGTACGTATTTTGATTAAACATTCCGAGAAAACGACAGGAAAAATATTGTGTTGTATTATAAATATAGATTAAGCAGTACACATAGATTTCCAATAATTATTTGATAAATATGCAATATCCAGAATAATTAATAATAAACTAATATGTAACAGAATGATATTAATTTGTATATCTAATATGTATCTACGTACCCACATAGGTTAAGTAATGTTTCCGAACTTATTCGGGCTGATGATAATAGTTTTCTAGTGCACAGTTTCTGGTAGATCATCAGAGAGCGAGCAGGGTGCAACTAATGGCTGCAAAGTTTAAGCCTCGGACATTAGTTTCATCCTTTGAATATCGAGTTGGATGGCATAAGATTCTAATTATTTTATAATGCACGTACGACACTAAAACTAATATTTGATGTTAAAAATATTTTTTAACAATATCATTATGGTTGACATCTCCACGAACATCTAAAGTGGGATTCGCATTTATTTTTATTTTTTCCTTACGTCAAAACAAACGCTTATGCAAATGGCCGTTGACGTTTTAGCAAGTCTAATGGGAGATGGCTTTATTCGCCATTGAGATGAAAATGTATAAGTGCGGTCACAGTCTTTACATACAGTTCCGAGTTCATCAAGTTCATTAGAGGAAGACGGAAAGCGAGTAGAATGCGTCGCTACAGAGTTTGGCGTCTAGACGCGTAAGGGCGAGCACGAAAAATCTTATTATCATAAATATGGAAAACCGGAAGGTGGATTATCATAACTGGAAGTGTTGGCAAAACAAAGAGAGGGACTTGTATTAAAAGAGATAAGCCTCGGCCAAATGTATTGGCACGTGGAATAAAAAATGAGGGTCGCTAACCAGCACACGCACAAAATTTCGTATTATATATGTAATATAATATTATATATGTAGTATAGTGTTGGCGCAGTGAAAAAAATATCTATAAAGTGAGAAAGAGAAGAATGTTATTTTTATACATCATAATAATAACTGATTATTATTTTGTGATATTTCTTAGAAACGTATAATATATATAAATTTATTAATATCATCTTTATAAGCATAAATAATCATGTTTAAAAAGAGAATTAATAACACATTATATATTTTATTAACCCAGACAGTCGTAAAAAAAATAAAGTTAATTTTATTATCGAATATATCAACTTTATTGAATATACAGTAAATTTACATAAAATATATATGTTGCCTAAGATCTCAATGATGCCAAAAAATATTATAATGAATTTTATAAAAAATATCTCTCATTGAATATATTAATATTAGTAGTAAATAAGAATGTCGTCACTTAAATGAAAGATTTTTACTTCCAGGGCTTCCGTTTTGGTTTCAATTGTAGTAGTCATCTTCGTTTATAAAAAAATTAAATGAAATTTAATATTAAATTAAAGGATCAATAATAGAATGAATTCTTCCCTTAGTAAAAAATTATATATTGTAAACTGTAGTATTAAATTCGAATTCTATAAATTGGTGAGTATAGTCATCGAAATAACACAAAAGACGACTTACAAGAGCGGCAGTTTTTTGGGGTATTTAGTAAAGCATAATAGGTAATTAAAAATACAGCGAAACCCCGTTTTTACGTTTTTAAAAGGGCTGATTAAGAAAAACGCAATTAGAGGGAAAACGTAGACGCGAGGTTAAAAACGGAGTAGTAAAAATTGAATGCAAATAGCGGGAAAACGTGAATTCCTCGTATATAAAAACAGGCTTTACTGGAGAAGATTTCCTAAGCGACGATCTGTGTTTATTTGGGTTTATTCTAATGTAGTTTATTAATTAAATTGATATTTAATTATTAATTTATATTTAATTAATAAATTGATATTTAATTGATAATCACATAGTGAACAGCACATATTTATTTTTGTTAGGCGTGACATCTGACGTTTTCCAGTTTATTTAATATTGAGATATTTTTATATGGAATAGTGAAAGGCTTCTTGCTGGGAAGCTGCAAAATCATTTGGCTTTGGGTCATAAAATTAGCAGAGAAAATTTAGATACGCTTTGGCATATTTTTTTCTACAAATTACTTGTGAAATAATGGCTTAATGACGACGAAAATTTTAAAAATATATTTAGAAAATGATGAAATGAAAAATAATTCGGTCCCCTAGATATTCTCTTATATATAATACCTTAAGAATAGTATTTATTTATTTATTTGACTACGATGGATGGATGGCATATCAGAAAAATTCCAAAGCGCCATACATCCATATAAAGATTCGGGGAATGAGTCTCTCACACTAATATTTCCCCCAGTGTTAAACCAAGGACACTAGTTAATTTTAATATGTATGTTTGAATAATACGAACTCCATATAAAATCTCATCACCAAGAAACATAAACGTATTATATAATACTAAATAAAATAATGCTTTTAAACGAGCACCGATTTTTAGTCCGTATTTTTTATGCAATATCCTGTGGAATACATATACTTCACAAAAACCCGGAGTATATAAAGCATCGTACTTATACATATTTCCAGATACAAAGTTATGAAATCTGCAAGTTTTCCTAATACTGTTTTTGTTGACTCTGAATATAATTTGTATAATTTAGTTCTATTATATAAATTATATACGGAACAATAAAGTTAGACACTATATTGAAAATTTTCCATATTTCATAAGTTTCAAAGTTAATATAGCAAGAGCGGTAGTTGTTGATATACTCGTTCTGTTAATTTTCAGAAGGAGAGTATTTACATTAAGTATTATAACAAATAGTTTGTAATTGTGATTAATGAACTATGAAATTTATTGTATATAATATTATCCTATAAATATCGTATCTATATACAAAATATTAAAATTTATGATATTGGATTGAAAAAACAAATATTAATAAATCCTTTCCACGGGGTATCATCTGAACATTCACCATACTTTTTAACGTACGTGATAAATCGATGCAAAAAGCTGTGAACACCAAGGACCGGGAGTAGAGATCGGTCACAGACACGATGGTGTGGTCGAACTCTACCATATTTCGGCACATCCTTTCACACGGTGGATTGGGAGAGGCCAGTTTGCCGAAGCTAACAGGAATATTAAGCTACTGTTTTCCATATTTGTGAATGAATAATGTAGCAGGCGAAGGCAGGGGGACTCCGGCCAATATTGTTGTAAAGGCGAAGGGCCTTGGAAAAATATTTAAAGCATGAATAATTATTCAACAATTAGTTTGTACGACTGATGGCTGGCCTACGAAAAAAATAAGATTAAACGTGTACGGACGTGGCGGTTCAATTGGCGTCAAACTGTACTGCCACGAGTACTAAGAACTGGAGATAGCGATCGATATATGTCTGTGTGTTTTTCTCGATATAAATAAATAACCATAAACATCTGATTTGGACATTATCTTAAATTTGTCTATAGGTTTCCTTATTTTATTCTACCCTGTTGTTCGTACAATGGCACGAAATTGAAAACATACACTCCTGAAAATGTAAAACAGTTGCTGCTTGCTTCCAATCGATTCTGAATAACTATCTGGGGACAGATATATCACATTGTACCGTTTAAGTAAATTACAACATTGTCCTAACAAAATATCATTTTGTTAAGGGTGTGATATGTGCATATGTATGCAAATGCAAATGCACTCGTCCACCATTATTGCATTTCGGCTTGTAATGGCCAGAATTGCTTTTCCAGACAATTAACGTGTATACTGCGGTGGGATTTTAATTATACTCGGAATCGCACAAATTTATATTTCTGATGTATTCAAGAAAATTATTAAATTAAAATTGAAATCAAATACTTACTTTAGAGCATAATTTATGAGAATATTAATATTAACATACTTTTTGAAAATCAGAATTTTATAGACTTGATTATTTTTAGCCTGGCGAATAAAATGACATGCAAAAATGGTGAAGGGAGCACTGCAAGGATAATCACCTCAGAAGAAAGAAACAAAGATAACCGTGCATTCGTGTGATGCAGCTCAGTAACAATAATATTAATGGGAGAATATGAAATTTGTTTAAATTTAGATAAGATTGACAAGTAAATACATTTGCACGGATTCGAAATTCAAGAAGTGGGCCGTAATAATATTATTAAATTGATTTGTTAGTTTTAAAACACACAAAATCACTACCCTAAATGTACGCCGAAGGTGACTTTAGCCAGAATGTCTTTTTTTCTAACTAATGATGACAATGTAAGACAAGGTATGCAATTACAACGTAATTTAAAAATGATTATGCTTTGCTATTATGAACACAAAGAAGAAATAAAAATGAAATCACAACAAATGATAACCGAATTTTAATTCACAATTAGTGAAATAAAACTATCTTAAGATGTTAATTTTATTTAAAATACTACCGAAGAAATTATTTTATTACGAGTGTCATAATTTGTAGATAACAACGATCTATTAATATTATAAAAATGTAAATTACCTGCGGCAGAGATAAGTTAGTAAAAAAAGATTTTCTAGATAAATGATGTATTTTCCTATATAAATAGTAGTTGGATGGAGCAAGATGAAATGAAATAGGTGGAATATTTTATTTTGTTCCACCTTGTAATTCTGTTTGTTGAATTCCTGAGAGCCGAAGAGTACAGCTTCGAAGTCGTAGAATAATAATAAATAATGAAACCAATTTGGAAGTATGAAGAAGAATAATGCTGGCAAACCGGTGCTATTTTGGACTTTAACAGCACCTAGGGTCGAGAATGTTGGATTTTGACAAAACAAGATGAGCGACAATTAGATATCCTGCAGAGGAGGATTTTGAGACGAATATTTGGAAGCGTATTCGACGACAGAAA
Source organism: Philopotamus ludificatus (assembly GCA_022495035.1). Classification (NCBI taxonomy): domain Eukaryota; kingdom Metazoa; phylum Arthropoda; class Insecta; order Trichoptera; family Philopotamidae; genus Philopotamus; species Philopotamus ludificatus. The sequence goes on along the minus strand of JAGXCT010035548.1, from coordinate 2,987 downwards.
TGGCGTATCCGAAGCAACGAGGAGCTGTACGGACTATACAAGGATAAACCGGTCACAGCTGTCGTCGGAGTTGCCAGTCGTCAGACTCTGGTGAGACCCACACATACATGTTAAGGATGCGGAATCGTTGTACAGAGGGACACTGCATCATGAAACTTACCGAAAGATGGAGCGATGTGGCGGCAGATCGGATAAAATGGAGAAGGGTGTTGGATGAGGCCAGGGTTGTTGCGCAAACGTATTGCTTTTTTCTAAATATTTTAGATATTGTAAAGGATGTAACATATACGTGGAAGGATTCGTGACTCGGACCATGGCGAGCCTTTGCTCTTGGCGGTGGATGAAATGCAAACACAGTTATTACGTAATACACATCGACACATGTTTATTTATAAATAAATTAGTATTGTTACACAGCTGCTAGGTTATGAACTAAAGATAGGCACGTGATCGTGCGACGTCCTGGTACGCTCTATATCGTGACCTCTGGCAATGACAGCACTCAAGGCGGTCGAGATTCCAGAGTGTCGATAGAGCGATACCCTTCCTGGCTGATCCTCGACGAAACACCGGCTGGGGGTTTGATGGAACCGGCTGTGGGCTCGACGTGGCATGTCAGGCTGCGGTATCGTGTTGGCCGTTGCTGAGGCGGAGTCTGCGGACGGTTGGCTGATGATTGGCTGCGATCACTATGATTATGATAAGATCGGTGTCGGTATTAAGTGCCATATAAAGGACGAGAGGAGAGTCTTCAGAGGCTTCGTGGCGGAGAAACGCAGGAGCGTGTACACGCTGCAACTGCGGGCGGAGGACTGCGCGGGGGGAGCGTGGTGAATTCCGGAACCGCCGTGTGGTGTTGCCAAGGGGCAACACGACGTTAATCGAAACAAATGGAATACCCACCACAATATTTTAGTTTTTATGACCTCATTCTAAAGATGGAGGTAATTCTATTACATCTCATCAGTATTATGTGTTTACTTTTATATTAAAAACAAAAAGAAATGAAAACAAATATAAAACTGAACCGCAATTAAATGTCATAACGAAAAATGAATTCGGAACAAATTGCATATTTGTCCGAAATCCCTGTTATAAGCGAGAGTGAGAGAATTTTATAAAAAATAACATTTGTTCTTAAATTCAAGGATTATCTTGTTTATATGTAAACATTTTTTTTACGTGTAATAAGAAAATGGGATGTATCAATATATGTCATTTTAACGTTTTTATAATATTAATATGGTTAATACATTGAAACTTATTTTCGATGATTTATTATATATAACTCGAAATAAATATTATATTACCTACCCGCATATTTTACAACCTACCAACCAACGTCCGAGTGCAGTTTGTGTCCAGACACGGTGAATGAAACATGTCTGTAAGTTTTTGTTTGCTTCTAACTATTGTTTAGCATTATGTATGCGTAATAAAATTTATATTATTGTTACGGGTAAAATGCGGAAACCAGAAATAGACAAAGGATATATAAGACATTGTATGCTACTAAAGGTTCTACTAAACTGGAAGGTTCTACAATATCCTCCATATTCACTAGATCTTATTCCTTCCAATTACTTTTTCTTAAGCTCCATGGAGCACAATTCAAAAGAAAATCACTCGACCGAGTATTTCGATTCAAAACCTGAAAGTTTTTTTAAAAAGAAATTGAAAAACTATAGAAATTAGAAAAATGGTGTCGAATAATGATGGAAATTGTTTTGTAATAATATGTAATAGAAACTTTCAATAAACTACATATATAAAAATTTGCGTGGTTTTATTTGGTTTTTCTAATAGTATCATATTCATTATTCGTAGTTAAAATCAGGTGTTCAACTATTTATTTTATAAAACGATAACGTTATTTACTAAAATATACATTTTTCGCAATGTTTTGACTAAAATTATTTACGAATCGCAGATAAAGAGTTATAAAATTACACTCGAATAAAATGTTAACCTTTGTAACAACAAGAAATTGAGGGGAAAGTAATTTTTATTGCGCGGCAAAAGTTTGCATTCAAATTCGCCTTTGACGGTCGCCCGTATGAAAGCGCTTGTATAGACAGTTTATAACGAAGTCCAATAAAATTCCAAAAAGGAACGCGGAGCGCGGGGCAAGGGAAGGTGTAGTAACTTAGGAAATTTAGCACTTTATTATTTCGGGCGATTGTTCGCCAAAGTAAATTAGCAGATGTCTGGGCGCGAGAGAAAGTTAAGAGTTTTCATTTGGACAGAGGGCGAGGGGCGGCGGTGCGGGGCATTGTTCTTTGCCGGGGGAGCTCCGCCTAATCCTTGTTTATGACTTCGGAATTATTCTGTTGTGAGGAAGGGACACTTTACGGCATTGCCTCGTTTCGCCTCGTAAAACTTTACAACTGGAAATATTTTTAGTTGAGGCCATATATACGGCCGTGGAAAAGTGGAAATTAATAATCGTTCGGCTGTGAAGTGCGAAACAGGTAATGGAAATTTCTGAAAAGTCGTAAACCCCCGCGAATAACGAACGGCTCACGGATTGTTCTCGAGAGTTGTCGACATTGTTATTCGAATGAACGATGCTTTTAGAAATTACTTAATGCCAAGAACTAATTCGATTAACAATAAGCATACAAATATGTATTATATTACGTTATAAGTTTTTATTACATTTATTAACTGTTGATTTAGCGAACTATAAATAGAGTTAAAGTAATTCTTAACTTTTTACAATTACGAAAACGTTTTCCTTTTAAATTAAATTGAAAAGAAAAAGTGTATATTACTAGTAAATATTGAAAAAATTGTAAAACCTTTCAATTAACTTACGTTTTACTACATATATTTGTTTATTTAAAACCCATTATATTCGATTTTCTGATGCTCTTGAATATAACTGTACTTTTGATTATGAAGCTACGATTTTCTGCTGAACCAATTAAAGATTTTTTTTTTTTTGAGTCGTGAAGCGATTACATATTATTATATTTTTATATAAG
>JAGXCT010035547.1:0-17090 GCA_022495035.1 Philopotamus ludificatus | reverse complement strand
ACTGTCGCGCCCCTTAACATTTTGGTGGCAGCGGTGGGATACCTTTTTGGTACTATCGCGCCCCCCTAACACTACTCAATTCATCATTAATCGATCGTGGATATTTATAATCGATGTTTATAAGCGGAGAAAGCGTTACGACAATGTCACGGGAGTACTACGCTACGAGCGAAAAATAAAACGACCCAAAAATTATGCAAAAATGAATGGCACGTTTATTGTTTGATTTCTGCATAAATGTTATTGTAGTTTTATAATTATACTTAAACACTGTAAATTAACATTACCATAATAATACAATATGATTATTCCATTTTAATAATTATTCAATAATAATAAAACCTATTATCATGCAGCGATTGGGCGGACGCGGATTCAAAAAACATGCGACCGGTCCGTCCAGCCGCTTCAATTAACCGTTCACAAATTTTTTTTTTAATAATAATATTTATAATATGTATTAATATATAATTTTCATCGCTTTCGCGCGCGCGAGCGAGCATCTCATCGACGGGTCGAGTCTTCTATCCACTATATACTCTTGAGATTTCGTTTAAAAATATTTTATACACTATCTGAACAATTTTATTGGTAAAAAAGTTATATATGATTTAGACCTCGATCGATTAGAAGTATAATCTAATACTATTCAATTATATAGATATATATATTTATTTATTTAATTTTTTTCGCTCACAATTCCGATAAAAATGATTGCATCTCGTTTTATTTCAATCTAAATCATTGGCACAATCACAATTACATCGTTATTACACTCTCACCCATCTAAAATAGAAAAATATCCGTCGTTATCGTGTGACCGCAGCAATCGGTCACATCGTCTCCGTGTAAAAAATAAAATTTATACATTTTTCATCATTTACGTACCAATATTATTTTCAACGGAAATGCATACGCTCCATGCACTAAACTACGCGTAATTAGCGAAACGTTACGTTACGATTAACAGTGTTTTGACGTACTACCCTGTACTTTATTAACACGTTTTTCAAAAAATTAAATCGGCTCAGTCCTTATTAAAAATATTAAAAATAAAGAAAGCCAAGCGAACGATCTCGGATGCGGATAAATGAATATTGCGTAGTTTAGACGAACGTATGATTCTCGTTAAAAACGTAATCATGGCACTCTCTCTATATTGTGATATTAGCGAAGATTAGCTATACAGTTCCGGACCGCACGTAACAGATCATTTGCATGTCGTAATCGTAATAATATAATCAAAGTTTTGCACTGGTATATATATATAAAAAAAAAATAATTAAAACTTTAAAATCTCATAATATAACGGAAATACCTTAAACATAGAAAAAAAAAAAAAAAGAATAATTTGTACATACAATTATAAAATAAACCACGTGTTATTTATAAAAGAAATAATACTAAAATACTTTATATATAATAAAAATAATTTCCAAAAATAATACCACTCTGCGCAAGTGGTATCTCCACTTGCACAGCACAACATATTTTCTCGTTCGACGAGAAGTGATCTTGCTTTCAATATTGATGCGGAGCATTATTTATCTATTATTCGCATATGGCATTTCGTCGAATATATATACATGAAAATCGAAAAATAAATATTAAATAAATTATAGCGTATTTATCATAACGATCGGAAGGGGTCAAAGCGTGTTCGGAGAATCCGTGGAAATCAATTTAATATTAAACCACGTTCCCAAATTAAAGACGTGTCACACTGTCGGATTCTTCAATCTTAAATTAATTTAACGGGAATGTCATGTCCTATACACGAGTAAAGAGAGAATATTTGATTAAAAAAAAAAAAAAATACAAATAGCTGTCATCTTGATTGAACAAATACACGTTAATATTAGCAAACGTAAGCATTTTTTATTTTACTGTAAAATATAATATGGCCGCCACGTGTATCACAATGTGCGATGGCATTCATTTCACACTTAATATCAATCGTATGGTATTAAAACGCACACATAAAAATTGTGAATAGTTAGTTCCGAATGAATAAAATGCCGAGTACAAATACTGAACGTATCAATCGATAATATATAAATTAATAAATTCGCGTACGGATTAACGCTAATAATGCTTTTTTTCCATATAATATATATATAAGAAGATAGCACCTTCTAATAAACATTGAATATCTGATAACGATGGGAGTTTTACACGACGAGTATCACCGATTGTTTAAGCGAGACTACAAAAAATTGTAATAATTTATATAAGTTGATTCATAAATAAGTTCCGTTTCGTATTTAAATGCTGGGATTCTTCTATCCACTTCCGAGGCACCAGGACGTCCAACTCAGCCCTGCGGATTGAGATGGTTGTCCTCCGAGTTAACGAGGCTCTTCGAATACGGGTCGGATAGTGTCGATTCGTATTTATTTTACAGTCTGATCTGGTGACGAATAATTCTCATAGTTCCGTAGAATCTACGGAATCATGATTGCCGCCATGTCCAATACCAACACACGACAACATTGAATTAGTTTACATTTTATTACATTAGATCGACGTTAAATCATCGACGTAAAAGATAAAAAACGATGCATATACACTAAGGTGTCGGAAGTAAATAGACGTGCGGGAAAAAAAATGGTTCTGCGACTTCAATTGTGTCTGGTGAATCTCACTTCAGCATTACAGACATCGGGACAATTGATTCAGGTGGCCAGGACGCTTGTACAGTTAGAATTAATAATCAATTGCATTTTTCTAAAATGCTACGGACATCAGCTTCCTGTAAATAGTATGATTATCCAGTTTACGAGAATCAGAAAAACGTCTGTTATTCAATGATCAGGTATACCTGGACCCTCAGATAGAAAAACAAACGATCACTGGAATGAACTGTGATCGATGATCCTAAAGAATCTATAGATTACAACGCAAAGATGATAAATCTTTCCAGAAGAACAAAAGGCGCCTCCAAGAGTTCCAGAAACAACTCCGATACAATTGGGTCCAACTGTTAAAAACTTAGATTTTTTCTGACGAAAGCCAATACTTCGTTTTGCCGACCAATTGGAGGATAAATTTCTCCGTAAGTACCGTTAATTTTTTTAGGAATAAATGTGATGATATGACGGCTGCAATTTGGCGCGGCGGAATATCAGAAAAATATATCGGTGTTTAGAAGACGGAGTTATGCGGGACTATAGACGTTTAATGAAGATGGAGCTCTGTAAAACTACTCGAAAAGACGAATAAAATCTCCATATTTTGCCGTGGCCTGGACAATCTCCAGATATGAACGCGATCGAAAACGTTTCACATATATTAAAAATAAATATGCACAATAAAAATGAGTAAATGACAGTTTTAACTGAAGAATATACTAAAATCCCAGGATCAACGTACTTCTTGACCAGAAACGAGGATCAATTAAATATATTGTTTATTACATGGAGTATCTCTATTTACTTTTCACACCCTAGTGTATTTTTCGAACATCGACGGAGAAGTCTTAAGGATATACGTGAAAGATTATCTGCATTATTCGACTCATTCCTTTTTTAAATTAATAAAAACAATTTAAAACATTAATGAGCGTCTGAATAATGCGAATAATCAAACGTATTTCAGCAATTACATAATTAGGGATGTCGGTAAGCTGATTCCGCTCGTAACGGAATTAAATATATTTTTGCAAAGACCACTGATCCAGCGACGATAATCTGATAAAATTATCGTGGAATAATCGTGAATCAGTTACGACGATTGCCGGAAAAACGGAGATTATTTATGAATCAACTTGATGAAAACAGAAAGACACGGGTATGTACATACATTACAAATATGTATCACGTTTAAATCGAGATTGAACAAAAAGGAAATCGGATAAACCCTTTGATTGCAGAATATTTTTTCAACGTACAGTCAACTTTCCTATAGCGCCGAAATAAAACCGCGCTATAGAAGACTAGGTACCCATACAAAATTTAGGGATAGGTTTTTTGTATTTTGTAAAAACAAAATCAATACATTACATTCGCATATTTTAAATGACTTTGTTTACACTTGTTGCATTTTGTTGCCAACCTTTATTTGATGTGGCAGTGTATTACATATTTACAACATCGACGCTAGAAAGCAATCTTGCTGTATCTCAAAAAAATACAATACAGAAAAAAAAGATACAACGTTCAAATTTGTAATTTTTTTCTACTAAATGAATGATAAATAATTTAAAAGATCTAAATCACGGTTCTACTTATTTTAATTAATCAACTATCAATTTTATAAGTATTATTTTTCGAGATGCAGCAAGATTGCTTTCCAGCGTCGATATTTGAAATTATACGTTTTACAGAAAACGGCAATGTAGATGAAAGCGCCGTGTGTGACACGGCGCTCTACAGAAGGGAGCACTATAGAAGGGTTGACTGTATTTACCAAAAATGTGATGGTATTCACATAATTTTAACATAAAAACGTTTAAAACTTTTTATTTAACACTTTACTGACCGTACACGCCACGTTGGCATGCTTTATTTAATGACGCAAACAGCCACAGACACTATTATGGCATTTTTAGTTTGGAATTAGTAATAGAGATGGTATAAGTCAATAATAAAGTTACATAGAACGACTTAGGTCAGTAAAGTGTTAATAAGCAATCATGAGAAAAATTGATGCATTATTTATAATTAGGCGAGATGTATCAAAAGACTCGGGAGTCGAATCTATCGATTTACTTAAAAAGACACACGAGTCTCCGTAATTCGATTAAAAAAATATAGCTTAATTATTTACAATATGATGAACGTCTCGTCTTAGAAAAATATTTAAGCGCAGATAAATCCCGCAATGAAAGGGTTAATACATACATCAAAAAAAAATACTTTTTACAAAATTTATTAAACGATTATTTTGATTCGATAAAACAATCACGAGTGATATTCAATAAATGATTAAAATTGAGATTCGCTTAAAAAATTATAGATAATTATTAAATATTAATTCACGATACAAATTTAGATTGTATTCATAGTGATTTTTCGGCTATTATTTTCAGGCACAGATTATAAAAAACATGCTCTTAATTCACATACATACATATATATAATAAAAAAAAAATAATAATAAAACAATTAGCTTGCACGTTACGAAAATGATCAATGTTCATATATATCATCACGAGAATACATCGTAATACGATAAAATTTATTACAATATAAAAATAGCTGTGATATAAATATTAAAAGGCACACGCGTATCTTGTGATACAACAAATGGATCGATGGCGCGTGAAATAAAAATTAAATTTAATCCTCAGACGTCGACGAACGACGTTTCACTTCACATAACACCGATCCAAATTAACTTTTATCTAAAACGTAAATTATATGATTAAATATGTTGTATCTAAAGATAAACATGGTACAATAACCAAAAAAAAAAAGAAACAGTTTAATATAACAAATACGTAAAAAAAAAGTTGCCAAAATAATTAAAATAAAAATCAACTCGACGACGAGTTGTTTTTATCGTTTTTTTTTTATTATATTTTTTTAAATGAACAAGTATTCCAATAATAAAACTGCGAAATCTGCAACGATTCCGTCACAATAATAATAACGTCGTTTATCATTAATCCAATGGAACAATCATATCAACTGCGGGGGCCACTTAGTTTGAAATTCTAACCTACGTTTATATAAAAATTCCAGTCTATTTATTTTATACACAATTGCGCTTATATATCCACAATTCGTCTGATTTCATCTGGATCTAGCGGTATTCACAATATAATTTACATCATTTATACATACACATATGTATATAAATATATATGTTTTATTATTCTTCCAAATCACCGTAAATTTATTATCACACACAATTATTAATCGTTTTACACTGTTTTTTTTTAATTTATTTATTTGACTCATTTGGAAAAGCGATATCTGAACAGTCGAGTCTTGCGGTTGTGTCGAATACGTTTTTAAATATAAATAAAATTAAATGCATATTATTATCAAAATAATAATTAAAAAAAAAACTTAATGAATTATCACTGGTTGTATACAACTATGTTATTTTGAGATGAAAAAATCCACGATTATTTCAAAACGATCTTGAAGTAGCAAATTATCGATAAATTTTGATATGAATTCATTATTTAATATCAAGCAGCCGGCACTTATCACTTCATGAGCCAATAATACGATTTTTTTAATATAAATTCACTATACGCTTTTTAACGGTTCATCACCATAATATAAAATTCGTAATTTTTTTTTAAATACATGTCGAGGTTCGTAACCTATGCGTTATCAGATGGCGGCAGTGTGGCGATTTGTTAAAGTCGGCAATAGTAACCATCAGGTGCGTGATGGGAGATGTGGTGTGCGACATGAAGGGGGGGTGTTCGTTATTGTGGTTGCGGCGGCGGAGGACCAGGCGGCGCGTGAGACATGCCCGCCGGAACTGAACCCTGGAAAAAAAAGCACAGAAGAGAATAAATAAAAATGCACATTCGACGTATCATATTTTTAAGACGACGTACGGTATTGGACGTGTAACTCACAGGCATCGTGGTATAGGGTAAGGGATGAGCGTGTGGATGCGGATGCGACAACGGCAGCTGCTGTAAAGGTGCTCCTAGTTTATTCGGTCCGTCTTCCGCCTTCTCCTCTTCGCGTCGCTTCAAGCACGCCGCTTTAGGATTTAGATTTCTCTCTAAAAAAAAAACAGACAACGTTAAAAAAATTAACATAAAAATAATCAATGCCATCCCAAAAGAAACCATCAACCCAAGTCGATCAAAACGATTTTTTACTTCATCTACATTTTTGTTTTTGAATGAATGCTCTAAAGATCGAAATAAGTAATTATCAGTAAATGCTAAATCTAGTTTGTTTGGCTTTTTATGTGATCACACTTCATGTTGTAAAATGACTCATCTTCAAATGCAATTTTTGTTTCGTGATGATTTGAGCGTGTTTATTTGTCAACAATAAATTTTACCAGTTATCGGTTCGCCCAATTTAACACTATCGTGACCGCATCAAATTACCAAAAACTTACGCTATTGAAAGTATTACTTCAAATAGATGTAGCATCAGTAGTTGCAGATATAAAAAATGTGACACCATGCGGCCGGCAATGGTCGAACCAGTGATGATGCAACATATGCATCACCGGCCACGAAAGTGTTGAGAAGTTCACAGTGAACAACTCCAGTAAAATTCTACCAAACACATAAAAGAACCTTCCGAAGTGTCAATCTTGGTTTGGGCATTGTGGAATGGGTGTTTACGCCTCTTTACGTCTTATCCATTATTCGCCTTCAGTGATAATTTTTCGAAAATAGGCTGTGTTCTATGTCTTGTCCACAACAGTGATGCACATATGTTATATCGCTCTGCTTTGTTATCGACGAAGAGTTGGTATGACATCAAAATACTCATCCTGCTTACTTTGCCGAGGAGTTTTAAATGTTCATGTATTGTCAACATTGAAGATGAGAATTTTTTGTGAAAATCATCAGTGCAACAGCCCTATTGTAGAGCCCTGGTCTCATCCAACACCCTTCTCCATTTTATTAAGTTAGCCATCATGTCGCTCCATCTTCCAGTCAGTTTTAATGATGCAGTATCCCTCTGTACACAGTCTAACTACCTTGGCCTTGGCTTTCCTTTCCTCCGGAGACAGGAAGGCTTGTTAATCATAAGCCTTTTCGGCGGCTGACTGTCCCGCAACCTTGACACGTGACTGACCCATCGGAGTCTGGCCACTCTGACAACAGCTGAGACTCCAGGATATCTTATTTTGTCAAAGCCCAATATTCAGATCCGTATGTTAGAACGGGCCTGATGAGAGTCATGTGGAGCTTGACATTAGTCTTTTTTGAGAAGAATCTGAACCATAGATGCTTTTGAAGTTCAAAGTGGCACCGGTTTGCCACATGGTTTTTCTTCACACTTCCAAATTGGTTTTATTGTTATTTGTAATAAGTTAGCCGAGATATGTGAATTCCAGGATGGCCCCGAAGCTGTACTCTTCAACTCTTAGGTATTCAAGGAGTCGTCCTTGGCATATGGGAATGTATTTTGTTTTGGTCTCGTTGATCCTTAGTCCTATACCAATTGCTACTCCCATAATTAGCTGGCATGCATCCTTGAGTGCCGCCCAAGAACTGGCCATGTCGTCCGCATAGACAAGAAGCTGCCCCGATTTAAAGCGAATAATTCAAATACACCCATTCCTCGCTTAACACGGTTTCAGTTTTATTACAAAAAAAAATTCTTCGATTAAATCTTGCTTTGTAGACGTTCGCACAGCTGCAGGAATTTCCATGAATAACGGTTAGGATATATCTGGACGACAACTGTCCATTTTAAATGTAAAAAAAAATAGTACGACTGAAATAAATAGAACAATACATCAGACATTTAGTGTCTCGTTGCCCACTCATCACTCATTAAGTCAGAGCAGCTGATAAAATATTTGTTGATAACCTATCCTCTATTTTTCATACATTTGTTAGTCACGCTTAACACGGTTTCGTTTAACACGGTCATCTAGCAGAACCTAACTTCCGTGTTAAGCGAGGGATGGGTGTATTGACATCTGTTTATCGTTGGGACTGCTCCATAAACTTCATTGATAGTGTTTGTGGCCTTAGTTGCGGTCAAACCAAGATCGATATATGTCCAATACGTACTTCGTTGGTTTCAGGCTTTGACATTTTTACCCATAATAATAAAATAAGATTTTTGACCCAAAAAATAAAGCTAACGAACCATACGACAAGAAAAAAAAATCTGAGAGATGTTTCCTTTACCACGTCTGTACAAAAACTGAACTCAAACGAGAGCGTGCGAAAATTATGGATTTCTTTTGGGATGACCTAATAATAAATATATCGTTAATTACCTCTAACTTGTTGTTCTAAAGTCATGATGACCTCGACAGCCATATTGAGGATGCCGAGTTTAGTCTGTGGCTTGTCACTTTTGAGGTGTGTCATACACATTCTACCGAGTTCTTTTAAGGCTTCGTTTATATCTCTTATACGTATCCTAGAATAATACAAGCACATTTAAAATAATATGTCACAATCGATAAATCATTGAAAACTATCGTCAACACTCGGCTACGTCCCTAGCTTGAATTAATTATCGTCGTACACAATACGTAAACTAATTAAATCACATATTGCTAATATAAAAACAAAATTTTAACATTCAACGAGCTACGTCATTAACCAATCTACAAAAAATTATCTAAATACCCATGCAAAAATAATAACAACATGCATATAAAATAATATAAGACATCGAGAAGCTAAAGACAACACTAAATACAGATTACGACAAACACATTTCCGTCGACGTATTAAATCACGACGTATCAAAACGCATTGAAATTTATGTATCGTGCTCTCGTACACACAGTTTTTACGCAAAACAAATAATAAAAGGGGACTAAACGAATAGTTTTGGACGGGTATAACGTACGTTTCAATCACTTTGTTCAATTATGATTATAGTAAAACCACTCATTTCATTGTTTTTTTATTTTTACTTACCTTTCGCGTGCATTATTCGCTTGCCGCCTCTCTTTTTCTCTTGCCGCCTTAGCCTGAGGATCAAGATCGCAATCTTCCCCTTCGTCTGCACTCGAGCAGCTGTATCAACGTTTAAAGTAAAATAGTACTTATATACGAATACAACTTAATCGATAATGAATTTTAATAATAAATTTACGTGATCATTAAAAAAAAAAAAAACTAATATAAAATATAATTATCTGTGTATATATTTTATACGACAAATCTTTAATTTATTATCTCGCATGTACCTGATTGTAAATTTGTTAGATTCCATTATTATTTTTTTGATGATACGTGTGTTGTGTCTCATGAATATGAATAGATATAAAGTTCACGCGTTCGTTCGCACTGCAATCGATTTATTAATAACATTCTTATCGTCTCTCGTAAACGCTAATATTATTATTTTCCGAATAACAATGTATAATAATGTATTTTATTTTTCTGTCATCACACACCACTCACCTTATATGTTCGACGAAGGAGTGACAAAGAGAGAGAGAGAGGCGGCAGGCTTAATGGGAGTTACAACACATAAATACAGTACAAAATGAATGTAATGTACGTAAGTAAATGAATACGAGCCGACAAGAAACGCTAAATCCTTATTTATTCTTCATATTCGATTGTATTATTAACGTCATCTTGTGTTAAGGCAGGTTATTGCATCGGATATGTGATATATTATTTAGCATTTCTCGTCCGAAAGTGTTAACATAAAATGTACGTTGATGATCGATGAATGAATGGATTTTGGGTACCGGAAAGTTCTTTCGTTTGTTCTTTTGCAAATGTCGGGACCATAAAACTGGATGATGAAATGTTGCAAGTGGAAATCAAGTATAATCCAGATTTATCCTGATATAAAAAAAGTCTGGAGAAAAGGTTTTTGTATACCACAAGATCTTATAGAAGAAAATAAAATGGTTTCTCGATAAGATTCTATGCTGACCTTTTTAGTAAAACTAATCATCACGGATAAAGTATAAAATAGTTCCGAAGAAGAGTTTCAGATAATTCAACAGGTATTTATTGCTATATTTGATTGGATAATCGAGGAATAATTTATTTTGAGATATTAAATCCGTGTCAAACTAATAATTTTGATCTCTATTGCCAACAACAGATCGTTTAAATCAGAAAACTTAGTTTATCTTCGATCCGAGCCTGCTCGGGAGATTCCACTACACCCTCCCTACTCACCAGACATCGTTTCTTCCGATTATAATTTATTTCGGTCGTTTCAACATTTTTTCTAAATAATTTTATTTTATTTCAATGCCGAAAAAACTTTCCAGTACCATTATCAATTAGGAGAAAGTGTTTAATTTAAGCGTTTGATACTATTTTATTTAAATTCTTGCGATTAGTATTATTCAGCTATGTTATTCGTTAATCGGAAATATATGAATACATTATCGTAGCGTAAAAATAATTAATCTGTACGATTTTAAAACACGGAAATGTTATAATATATAAAAAAAAATAGTAGCAAATTAATATTTGTTACAAAGCATCAATAAGCGTTAATTAAAAAAAGTCAATATCATGCGAAAGCCTGGATAATTTTTATTAAATCGATTCATCAATATCGTTTATTCAGCGAATATTTGCATAATTGATTGATCATAACTGAAACATAAAATTATATTCTTGCACATATACAACTACAAATTAATAAAAAAAAACAAAATAAACTATTTAAAGATACAAATCTATTGCTAATAATAATGAAAGAATCTCGAGACAAAATAATACAAGTCCATTCAAGATTATTATGTTATATAAATTTAAACAAAAATTTTTAATATGATTCGGAGTAATAGACTTGACTCGTTCTGTGCTCGTTCCTTCGTTTACGGCTAACATTAACAAAAAAAAAATCAACAATCATCTAATTATGCAAAACTACGACATATCAATAAACAAAAAAAATAAATGAGGAGAAGATAAAGCGAGGAGATGCTAGAAGGATGTTATGCAAACACAACCACCAAAGAAGAAATGATATGGTTCTCTTTCCAGAGTTTACAACAAATGCATAAATTGTGTAAAAATGAGACAATGATTTATTACAGCATGCGGTGCTGATGACATGTAAATATTCACCTCTCCCTGACGTTGTTGGCCTGCCGCCTCTCCTTTTCGCGAGCCGCTTTCGTGCTGGGATCTCCACCGTCATCTCCCTCGTCGCCGCTGGAGCAACTGCCACCATAACTACACAATGAGCTATAGCAAACTGATCTTTCTAAGGAATAGCTCGGCCCTAATCTAACTAAAGCTACCCCCGATCGTCAAGCGACTCTCTCTCTCGACACGATCACAATGCTTGAATTTACAGCAAAATAATTATTCAATCGCCTTTGACGAAAAACAATATATAAATAATGCCAATAACGAGCCCGTCTATAGATCGTATCCGATTGAATATTTACCACCATAAACGTGCGGGAGGTGTGAATATGCGTGGATGTGTATAAAATGGACAATTCCGATTTTGCAAAAGGACGCATGATTTGAATACTACGTTCGTATTTTCAAACGCTCTGGTCAACGCAATCGAATAAAAAAACATAAGCAAATAAATCATTGTAACATTCACATTTTATCAAATATTTATGAAATAATGTCGAGAATTGGAATACGATTTTACGTGTATATACAATGGCGTTTTTATCCTATCCGTTGATTAGTCACATGTGTATAGTCATAAAAAAATATTCCAATCGGTCGCAGTGTTGTCGGATAACAAAAATAAATAAAATGTGAACATCTATTGCACCATAAAAAACTAATTTGGTGGAGTTTAGCAACTTAAAAGAAACAAATTTCAAAAGCAATCAAGGTGTTATTCATAAACATGTTCAAATTTCAAGGAAAGTTTGGAAAATATACACAATAATTGATTATCAATTAGCACAAATTCATAAGAAAAAAGGTGAGTTAAAAACATAGATGTTGCAATTGCAAAATTACAATATCCCAAGTACGGGTTGGAGAGGATGTAAACAGTAGAAGGAATAATTAGGACAGTTATTATATTCACCTCTCTCGCACGTTGTTGCAGTGTCGACGATTGACAACTGCGTTGTCGTCCCCATTGTCCAAAGCGGACGTGGCAGTACTACTATTTCCGGCGCCACTACTGAAATAAGTTTTCATTGCAAATATATCTCAAAATCTGGCGAAACCTATTCTACTACAAAATAATAACTCGCGAAATCAAATCGTTTGTGTCGGTGAACAGCCGAGTAACATTAATAATGCATGGGATATATAGATAAGAATATGATTCAAAATGATCAATAAATAAATTGATTAATTATTGGTTGCTCGATACCGAGTACTCGACACATTGAAAAATTAAGTATGGCGTTCATTCACAGCATTCGAAATAAAATGTAAATGATATGTAATGTATAATGATGATAACAACGTCGGATTATTATTCATAATTAAATCAGAAATGATTCGACCCATTTGATCGGTATGGGATTGGATTATTACAAAGTTAATATATAATCGATATATTATACTCACTATCTTCGCGATCTTTTGGGAGGAGGTTGTGAGCGGGCTCCTCCTGACGACGATGACGGTGCGGTCGCGCCCGACGGTGTTACTTCTCCCGCCGATTGCTTTGCTTCCGCGTTCGACGAATCCGGCGGTTCTTTGCGTTTTTCTGCAATAAATAATAATTGTTAATAATAAAAAAAATGTTTCGACAAATATGACGTTGATTCGTAAAATTAAATCTCACTTGGATTCGCTGTATGTAATCTTTCAATTTTTACGGGTACATCTGATACAGACTGAGCTTGAAGGTGATGAGCAGAAGGCACTACTCCCGGATGAAGACGTCCTATTAAAAAAATTAATTAGATACGTGCAAGCGTCGAGAGATTATTTTACTGATCGTACGAATAAACGAAATATTACCACCAGGATGAGGAGCGGGATGTAGAGGTGGCGGTACAGCTAAATCTGATGCATAATCCGGTCCCAACATAGAAAGACCTATTTGTGATTCTGCGTGATTCCTTAATACATTTATAGCGTCATCTAATCTTTCTTCCATACGTGTTCCCTAAAATAAAAACAAGATTAATCAACTCATAATTTGAAAATAAAAATATGCAATGGACGAATATCGTTATTTCAATCTGTATCCGTATATTTTGAAGTTTAATTTTATTATCACCTGAAATCCCTAATCATTTTTTATTAAACTGTATTAGAAAGAATAAAAAAAAAATCATACGATACATGCAAATTTTATCCGGTTCACGGGTATTCGAATATTTTTTTATTCGAATGCCAGTTGTCCGTGAACGGGATAAAAATGAAATAATTGCAAAAAAATAAAAAGCAAAAAATATTTTACTCACTACAACTTCAGAATGATCTCTCAGGTATCCGATGGCATCATCGAGCCTCTGTTGCTCTGGCGCCGAGGACTTTGGAAAATAAAAAAAAAAAAGAAAAACCATGCAAAAACAAAACGACCAAAACAAACAAGTTCTTCTTTCGATGCATATCCACAAATATACATCGGTCTCTATTGAACTATTCACTATATGCAAACGATACTAGTATAATGTAAATATTTTAACACATTATCACCGAGGAACGCGGAATCTGCGCCTGCTTTAAATTTAATATGCACTGTTTCAATCTCAACATTTGTTCAATTTATATTATAGGTAAAATAAAATAAAATTGCAGAATATATTACGGATAATAATTATACGAATATACGTTTGCATTAATCCTACACTGTTAGAAATGAAAACAAAATATGAAAAAACTTCATTGAATTCATCATGTTATTAACTCTATTCGATCTAAACTAAAAAAAAAATATTAAACCTAACACATGACATGAAAAGTATTCGTAAAAATAATATTATAAAAGAAATTATATGGGAAAAATTGGTATTCGTCAGATTTTTTACTCGAATATCGATTTAAAACGTAAGCACACATGAAATGAATAACGATTTATATATTGCAAATATTTACGTTTGATAGACATATTAATTAACCTGCCAATTAGCCTAAAAATATTCGAATATACGTTGCTGTAAGATTTATTTACCATTAAATGTGCGGACGAAGGTTGAGAAAAATGTGACGGTGCTCCATTACTTAATACAAGGCCATTAACTAACTGGGGGGGTGCGGCAGGCGCTCCTGCGGCCGGTGACGATAATCCACCGCCCACTACCCACTGTTGATTCTGTAAAGAAAAAAAAAACGTCAAATCCAATTCTATCTCATGAATAATATTTCATTTGTACGACGTTGTAATATTACATTCATTACCTGTCCCTGGGTATTTGCGGGCGACGATTGGTGCGGTGGTAAATGCAAGTGTTTGACATACTGTTGCTGGTGATGGTGCTGTTGTAGTGGAGGAGGACTGTTCACCGGTGTGGACGGATTAGAACCATATGACGATATACTGTGTTCTCCGCCACCTCCCGCACTACCAGGGTATATCTGAAAATATTACACAAATAAATACAATAATTTGAATGAGAACCGTGATTATTTAATCGAGCGTCGTTAATTACAGCTTGCAGAGATGATTTCGTCAAGAGATCGGGAGCCGGCGAAGGTTGTCCGCCGCCTCTGAACGACGACATCGGAGGTAACGGCTGTTGGGGAGGCAAATCTCCACCCAACGCTTCGACTCCTCCGTGACCAGGAATGCCTAAAACGATATATATAATTAAAAATATGATACGAACGACGTTTTATATTAAGTCGACCAGAAATTCCACGATTTTCTTTTTCGAGACTTATTTCGAGATTAAAAAATCAAATTAAAAAACAACAAAGCTTTACAAATGAATGGGAAGAGATTTTAAGTAAACGTTGCATTTCAAACAAATGGTTTAATTCCCGGTCGACCTAATACATTTGTGCGATACGATACCTGGTGACATTGCGTAAGGATCCTGTTGCAGATACGACGCAGGGGGTTGGTATGTGTGATAAGGGATCCATTCATCTTGTGGGGGCCCACCATCGGGCGCGCCGCCTCCTCCGGCTCCATAGTATCCACTGTGTTGATATCCAGCGCCGGGTAATCCTCCCGGTGCGGCACCCTTTGGTGACGAGTATCTTGAGGGTGAATCTTGTCCAAATTCGTCTGATCCATACTGAAACATCAATCAAAAACGTTTTAAAAAAATCGGTAATAATTAACGCACGATTAGAACGAACGTCGGAGATCGACGATACTTTAAAAGCAGTTCTGTAATAATTAAATAACAAACCTTTTCCGGAGAGAATAAATGATTATTTCTATATAAATTCATATGAGAGGTCCATGCAAAAATTATTAATGGATGATATATATATATATACATGTACGATACTGCATATGCATGCAAACAATATGCAAATCTATACAAAATATTACATAAAAAAGTGGTCTACATTCGGGCAGTGTTTGCACATGTAAACAAACGACATTTCTTGGGAGACCCCACAGGCCGTTTCAGATTCGCTTACATGGCGAATATGACCAATAGATGCGAGAGGAATAAAAAAAAAGGGCGTCACGTGAACGGAATTGATTCATCGATTCAAACTAATCAAAATAAGATCGTGCATCTTTTTCTTCTCACATTTAAAAGCTCGTGCTGGCGAAGAGGCGTCGAAAAATTGATACGACGATCACACTTATTGTTGATCAGCACCCTCTGCGGAGGTATCGCCGGTTTCGCGCGTTTCCTTCTGCCGAATCTGAACAAGTGGTCCGTGTACATTTTGCCGCGAATTCAAAGGACCTCCCCGCCGCTTTTTTAATTAAGCACGATGCCGGCGATCAGCTGGCGAAACGTCAGACGCACGTGACGACGAAAAGCGTTAGGTCCGAGACGAGTCAAGTTCGAGGACAGACTGGCCACGCCTCGATAAGGTAAACAGACCACTACTCCGACGACAACCTGTGGATTGCGAGTCCCAATAAATAAAAACCAATCAGTGGTGCCAAATTATTCGGCGTGAACCGACACTCGACGACCGGACGGTTCGGCGCGCCTGCTCTGGGGATTAGAAGGACACCGAGCAAAAAATTTAAAAAAAAAAAACTATACATTTTTCGTACAACCCATTGAATGAACGTTAAAGTCGACTCGAAAAAAAATCAAGCGTCTGTTTCATTGACAATGATGACATCATCACTTATCTAAAATTATAACTAATACTAAATCTAATCAAGTTTGTATTCGTGTAGAAAAATTTAAATGGAAATCAAATTATTATAATCCGAGGATTATTCACGGAAATGCATTTTATTTTATCTCTTCTGGAAACGCTATTTTTATACGCGAGAGCAAAATGCGAAGAGCATATGATCGGTATAATATTATGCGTACATGAATCGGGAATATATTAATATGAATATTTTATAGATCAGTGTTTCTCAAACTATTTAATATCATAACACCCAGAATTAAAAATTCAGCACTACACTTCCACTCGTAACAACTTTATTCATTTGTAA